>ATSW01003552.1:0-13781 GCA_000444245.1 Botryllus schlosseri | reverse complement strand
AATAAAGTAATTTGAACGCTCTTTCCGATGATGTGTTAATTATCTGAATTATAGGTGAGGTACACTTTCGTATCCAGCCTGAAATATGACATTTGCCGTGCATCGGTTGAGGGTTAATATTTTGCGTTCGCGAAAATAGTGTTTCACGTGATCACAAATATTCCGCCGAAATTCCGCCAGGACCACTTCAGTCCACAGGGGTATCACCGAGACAGATCTCCCGGAATGGACGATTCTCACCGCTCTAGCGCCACATATGAAGGGATGGCGGTCGTAATTTTGATTCCATAAGGCTATCATTGTGTGCAGAAATATTGCAGTACTTTTCCCTTTATGGCGGCTCGTTACTGCGAATGCATGAGTTGTTGGTTATTGCAAAACCACTAATGCCTGATTTCATGTCATTGCTAGTGAAATCCAGACCCTACTTCTTCATTATAGCTGTTTGAGAAGCCTTAGCGTGGGACTGTATTTTTGCTTTAACTAAACTGCTGCTGACTTCTCTTCTGATGTCACTAGTAACAGTAACAATTTACACAGCAATGTATGGAGGTTGTATTTTCTTAGTTGTTGACGGATCTACCAGAGTTCAGTTTTGCCGACGTAGACAGGATTGCCAGTGAATCGAGAGGTAATGGAAATAGCAAAGGCTATAAATTATTCGCTGAATCTGGCATATGAGATTTTAGAGGCATGTTGTAATTTATACTAGCAGAGGTCCTTGGTAGATTTATTCAAGCACTCATATTATAGGCTCCTAACTGGCTTTGAGAATTAGACTTCGTGACTTTGCAAGTATCATCTGTGATCCTGATGAGTTTGATCATGTCAGTATCAGCAGTGTTGTTGGGGTCAATGCTTGATATTGCATATTGTCAAATCAAAAAATTGTGCGGGCAACTAAAATCAAATAACTAGTCAACGAATTGTTTAGTAACGAACAAACACGAAGCTTTACAATATGACTAAAAATTGCTGTCATTGCAATGTTCCCAGTTGCACTGCCTGACTTCCCAAGTTCGATGATTGTCAAGTGCACCATATACTGCTGCAGTATTTCATGTTCCAGGTGCAGATGTGCCTCATCGACCAGCCACAACGACACGGACCATCGATGATCGACAAGGATATTTCGAAATCTGATGATAAAACTAGAACTGTCAAGGACACCTTGCCCATTTGCAGGATATGAAAGGGTCATGGCCACCCGGAGATCTTTCATTTTACCTGGGTTTAGACTTTGTTCTCCACGGTGGACACCAAGCCGCTCACTCCCAGTTGTGTACCGGATAAGCTTTGTGCATAACTGGCTAGCTCCTAGCAAATGGCGGATAAATTTGTCAATATACAATACCCAACAGAACTGTTGAATGTTACTTGTTTTGTTTATTGAGCAGATAAAAAATGAAAGGATTAGCGATATAAAGCAGACTTGACTTAATGTAACCACTTTGGCCATGTGGCGCGGTACCAATCAAGCTTGTGTGTATGTAGCCACTAAGGCCATGTGGCGCGATACCAATCAAGCATTATTAACGTGTGTGCTACCATAATTTCCTCATCTGAAGGATTAGGGCATATGTTCTCTAATTTTTCTCTCTANTCACCCAAATTGTCAATTTCCCAAGAGTAAAATATGAAAAATTTGCCNAAGTTATCGATAACCCGCTAACAGATGCANTTGGCAAGTTGAATCGAACACCAAGGTCTTTCACTCCAAAGCCTTGGTGAATCCGNCAAACAAATGAAAACAGTTCGTCTTGCAATTGCAGAGTTTCTGAATTTGCCTTTGCTTGAAATTATTCAATATACCACTTCTGAGATAATTNTTAACAGCTGATAAAAGTGGAACAGTTGCAGCTTTTGATGACTATATGACTATATTGACTATTGACTATATCAAAAACTTCAAAACCAATNCCATAACTTGAAAATCCAGAATAATACAGAAACATATATCATTGGATGATGCCTTGAATCGTGCACAAAATCAGCTTCTCCAGCTCGTTACATAAATCCTGAATTATTCCTTTGCTTTAGATGATTTTTCTTCACAATACGCGTGATCCAGCAATGGCTGTTGTAGATGTGGAATCTGATCAGTGCNACTTGGACCAGGAATTTCTNCTGGAGTATGATGTCCACTGCAAATACAGTTAGATGCATTAATAACATGCCGACAGAAATGAAAACATTTATAGTTACGGACTTACGGTATATTTCGGTATATTTACGATCAACTAACAATGGCAGTTATTCAAGTACATCTACGTTTTTCAAGTAATAGAGTTCCTATTACTAAACAATTAGTGCTGGTGGTACAACCAAGTGCAGAAAAAAAATTAAAGTAAACAATCACCCGAATAACAAATGAGCCGAATTGGATAAAATGTCTGTCAGCTTGCCACACACGAATATCACTAATAATGTTCGGTCATAATGTTTGTCGCTGTTCAGGTGATACAGCAGCTTGGGATTGAACTCGGGATTTTGCTGCACTAATCATAATAACCATAAATACTTTTACACGGTTCTAGAATGACCAAGCACACCTTGGGCATAATTCCTGATACTGAGTTGTGCAAGTTATATTTTTGGCTGCAATGCATTCTACAGTCTACATATAGTTGGAAAGGCAGTATCATGTAGTTATTGGACTTTCCCTTCCACCCAATTGATGTGCCGAGTTCGCGAAATAGTTATAAATAATATTGGAATCTCTCACACATAAGAGACCTATCTACCATGTACCAGTCATTGTTAAGAATTGAAAGAAATTTGTAGCCTCATATCATGTCAGTTTACTTTGATCTCACCTCTGATGCCTGTAAAACACCTTTCTTGATGGTGTTGTTGACTTCGTCCACTTGAATATCCCAGGAACTGCCCCAATTTTCAAATAGTGACGTCCGCAAGACTTCAGTCTATAATCCTCGTCATTAAAATGCTCCCCACAAACACGTGTATTTCCAGTTATCTACACAAAAGTCAATAGCAACATTATCACGATAGAACAGGAGAGAGTATGATCGGATTGAAACACTTCTGGTAATTTACTCACTTCAAAATTCAACCCGACTACAGATCTAATTTTTTATATCCATTTCTTCATGTGAAAAGAGTTTCATGTTGTTGCATTTCAGAACACAACAATCATAGTGTGATCTTCCTGTCACAGTCTACGATCCCGCATCTGCATTCATGTCTGTTATCTCACAGGCAATACAGTATAATATATAGATTGTTTATCGCAAAAGTTCTTTGCAAGAAATCAACCTGTCCATATCAAACATAAAAATGTATTACAGGAATAAATTCTCTAATTTAAATTACATAAATATATCCGTCATGACCAGCCATTTTACAAATATATATGCACCATTATTATCTTAGAAGTCAAGCTGATATGCCATGATGTTCTCGACTTCTCGTGAGTTGTCACAAACCAGTACCGAAAAACTTCGTAAAACGGCTGAAATCGGCTGTTTTTCGCTAACAAAAAGATTCCATGCTAATAATAAACATGCTATTTATCTTAATTTAGCATCGATACCCTGAACTGCATCATATCGACAACCCACGGAGATAAAGAGCGAAACGAACTCCAAAACTGCCATCTGCGCGCACGAAGCAAGATTCACCGACCGCCATTCCTTGACCATAATGGCGGCGCTCGTGAGCAAAAATGAAAATCGTGCATACGCAACGTTTCTGCGGCAGATTATCGAAGAAATCAACGGCACCGAAGAATCGCGGGTTCTCTTTTCGGGTTTGTTTCTAAATACTGTATTTCATCATTCGAGGACTTTATTCCCGCACAGGCTGTTCCAGACTATGCCGCTCAACTGCAGCATATACACTCCACTCGGGTGGAACCACTGGAGCGCTATACTGACATTTTGCAATTTGACTTCGAAGATCTATGCCAAGGGTCGGCAACCTACGGCCCGCGCGCCGGATCCGGCCCGCCAAGCGAAATCGTCCGGCCCGCGACGAAATAACTAGTTACCACGAGAATACGGCCCGCCGTTTCGTAATGAGTTCCAATTTGCAGTGCAGCACTGCTTGGAAAGAATGCGGCATTGCGACGATATAAAGTATCCTACGTCGTATTAGTCTATTGTTACGCCATAAAACTGGGGCGAAGGCGGTCGACAAGTAGCCTATCTCGTAGTAAAAGTAGGAGATGGAGAATGTCTGTAGAGTAGACCAGTGCTTATCAAGCGGGTGTATCGCGCAACCGAGGGTATACCATACTTTTTTAACGGTTTGCCACTCATATAGGGTGCGACAATAAAGGTGCCGTTCCTCTGCTCAGATGCAATGACAAAATCTCAAACTTTCCCTGTTTCATTATAGATAACTAGCATCCGTAGGTTAGTCATCAGTAGTTTAATTCACGAGAAGACATTTTACGCCAAGACAACAAACCTGAATAGTGTTTTGGACACAATGGTGAAAGCTGATTTTGTCTCACAAACTGAATCACCGACAGTTAGCCTACCTCAGATATTACTAGAAGCAGAGCATCAATATGGCGATGTCTTGTATATCTGCCATTTTCGCGTATTAAGTCGTGAAGCTATGCTTGCACGAGTGTAGGAACTGAGAAATGAAATAGCAACTTTCCTTGAAAATACAAACATAGCCGACTCATAATCTTTGTCATCGAAAATGGGTATCTAATCTAGCTTTCGTAGTACATTTAACGTCACATCTAAACAAATTGAATTTGCAACTTCAAGGGGAAACAACTAAATAGTCTACATGAGATGTTGAGACGCATTCGAAACAAAACTGCGACTCTGGGAATGTCAACAGTACAAAGAAAATTATGCTCACTTTCCTATACTGGAGGGGAGTAAACCTAGTACCAGCACTATACATTTGTAACTGTGATATACGAAATTTAATTACTGAATTTCCACCCGCTNTTCCGACATTCGTTCTATACAAAATGAATTCTGNCTACTCAGTACTCCGTTTAATGTGGACGCCAAAACCATTGCCAGAAAATTTCAAATGGGCCCATTTGAAATGCGATGCAGTTGAATTGAATGACAAATTTCATANAACGAGCATATATTGCTGAATTACTTTGACAAAGAGTACGTTCTNGAAATGGGTCNATCAATCAATCAGGTTTATTAATATTTTCATCGTTTCAAAACATCACAAGACTGCGATNCAATGAAAAGATAGGAAGGTGTCGAAACAACTTGGAGTATAGCCATTAAGATCAGACACCCACCTTGGCCCATCCCAGCTTGACCAACAATGCAAAAGAAATGGCATCGACTTTTNTTTTCAACAATGAAATTCAAGAAGAGCAAGCTAAGATCACGTNTTCCAACGCCCATTTAGAATATGGTCTGATTCTTGCTTCATCTGACTTGTTACCAGAAGTTGAATACCTTTCACAAAGCAAGCTGCGCCAAGTGTCACATTTATTTTTCGTTGTTGAAGTGTAAATACATGTGTTTTGCTCTTTTTGTGATTTGTATGATTGACATAACAGCATTGTAGGGTAATATACCGACGTGAGCGATACATATAGCAGTAAGAAAAATTCTGGCCCGCCAAAATGTTGTGCACTCGAAATTTGGCCNGTGACTAGCAAAAGGTTGNCGACCNCTGATCTATGCTATGGTAGGCTATTTATCGGAGGAGCTGAATGTAGGTTTCTCATTTTCAGAGTTTACTATAACTCTGAGCGGAAGAGTTTTATGTTTGTTATTCTAGTGCTACCTGACTTCAGGAGAGAGAGAGGGGGGAGATAGCGAGAAAGAGTAGGCTATATAGATTACAAACGTACGGATAGATGCGCNACTCCAATCGTCACACTTNAATACCCTCATTTTTCTACTGCTGAGCACTGAGCAGGCTAAAAGCAGCATATTTGGTAATCCCGTAGCTATATAGCGACGCGAGCGCTCAAATGCAATAAAACTGGTNTTAATCGAAAGCTACTGTCGCAATGATTCTGCAATGACAAATTAAAATCTGGTCAGGGCACTTGAACAACCTCGAAACTGCTTTCAAAGTCTGAAAATCGGTATTGTACCCAACGGAAATCACGNCNGAAGTTATTGACGACGTCATGTCGGGTCTCAACGGGACCATGGCGTTNAATCCCAGTGCGTCNGAAAGAGCTNTTGACGAGATCTCGGACCAGATCAGAAACGCGCCTGAACGCGAAATATCGCAGGTTTTTANTGTAATTCAGACTCTGTAAGCATAAATAACCTACATAGGTTAGATGTCTATGGTCTCTGTGAATATAATCACGGTTTGATTGAGCTTCGTGACGTGATTTTCAGATAACAAACGCCCAATCGTGCAAACTATTCTATACGACGTATAATAATATTTTCGACATCTAATTCTGCCATTCGTTCGTCAATCCAATAGTAAAAATATTTTCTCTACGGGCTTCAGGAATTNATTTTTCATCAGTTCTCGTACTTACAGAACGGCATGTGCTTCTCTCTCTTGGTTGGGCGACATTTTTTCTGATGCCCGCCACGATTTTTGCCATGAAGTTGATGAAATTTTACAGAAAAAATGAATTTTGGAACCACCTATACATAAGGTCAGCCTCAAGCAGTGAATAATTACTGTCCTCAATGTTACCGGACCCCGATTTTACAATTTACATATAGACCTTAGGCACAGCCACATGCCTGTCGTTTTATGTTATCTTCTATTACTGTTCATTCGGTGTATACATGCCTATTTTATTGTAAGAACTGCATAGCCAGGTCTGCCGTCGACATGGATAACGAAATTTAGTGAGATCAGCTAAAAATTCGGGAAATTCCTAAAGCTGATTATAATCAAGGCCTCATTGCAATCTGGTCTGTTTCATGCATGAGAATNTGCGTTATTAACACTGAAAACGAGTCAAAGATCTTATAAATAAGGAAGTTTTATAGTTGTAGATTCGACATTGACCTTTNACGGAGCACTTAAAGCCATGCCGCGGTCCTCCCCCAAACGGTGAATGGACCCCATAGTTTAAGAACCACAAAACTTCACAGNTGGGGTATCTGGGTAAAAGGTAACTCCAGTTCGTTTCGATCCCCTCCTATCTTAGTATTATCCAATCTTGCGGTGTATTGAACTGATAAAAATTTCACTAACTGATGATTGATTGTCTGACTGACTGAAAATTAAGTTTCAAAACTAGCACTATCTATTNGGTGATACGATTGTTGATATACAACGTTTTTCCCTATTCTCTATTGGTTGCTGACGATAACCCCTAACGAGGGTCAGCCGAAAATATTCGGATTTTATTTCAATATGCTATTCAATTGCGTTCTCGATTTGTTTCAGTCAGGATATGGAAATTCACGCTATGTGGTAANGGTGAGTCGTTCTTNCACACGATCGTATTTTTGACACTGTATAGGCGGAAATCTAAATTTACATTATGTGGAGATTGTGTTTTCAGNGAACATATTGACTTCGCATGCAGATCACAACCATTTGCGAAGAAAACCCTTTGACGTTGGGCTGTTTAACCGAGAGTGTTACGTAGTAACGCGTCTATTCTTGGAGCGTTCTCACCGTCTNCNTGCGGCTAATTCCAGAGACTATAATACAGCGCAATGATCCCGGTCTTAGAGGAAATTTGACAATTCCTTTTACAAAGTATATCTTCAGCTTTCTGAAATGAATAGTTCAACACCGAACGCCAATATGGAACGGAAACCTCGTTCGCACATGATAGTTACGTATGAATACGTTTGGATCGGTATATAGACCCATCTAGTCTACACGCAAACGCCATGGATGATACTATACCATGACCATTGGTGTGACATTATATTATTTGCGGTAATGATGGACAAATGTAAAGATTGTTGATGGACAAACAATATAAATGAGGGTGCGATATCTTCGTATATTTCTTCCGTATTCTCTGTTGGTGTTGATTCAGTGGCTGAAATCGATTNTAGTTTTAAATCGATTATTCCAATTTCATCCGAGATTANAATATCAATGCTACAAATAATGGTGTAGCGAAAAACAAAGTTGAATATGTTTTGTTGTCATTTTCCCACTAATTTTATTGTCCGGGCCGAGTCAGATCAAAAGGTCGACTGCGGCTCAACACGCAAATTATAAGTTTAGAACTCTATGCTAGTTATAGGGAAAACCAGTCGACTTGACTTCACTCAGCTANGCCCTTTGTAATCGAAGTGAANGTGAGACATCCTGTATATAGCTTTAAATATACGCCTTATTGTTGTTCAATATAATTGGCAATGTGAGTAGCCTATTATGCTCGTGCATTTACGTTGGTATCCCGACTTGGTTCTATCTGGTCTGAATAAACGTATCGTGCTCTTATGTGTTAGTGATTTATCTTGTTAAAGATTAAATACACATTGCTCGATAATTTCAACTACTAACATCTGCGCTACTGCGCATTACACCGNAGTCTCTCTCTCTTGATATCGCACTGTACGTTGTCNGTATTGCAGCGGTTGAAAATCGTAGGTTATGAATATGATTATATTAGAATATGGTGGTATAANGAACAAAACGTGCGGTTTAGAATTTAAAGACTCGGGCTAATAATGTTGACAGCTAAACATTTATACGTGTTATCGAGATCAAAGCTCAGTGTGGTTATTAGCGCCCATTCCGAGTATTGCAGTCTCGCATGTATTGTATATTATGGGTGAGTTTANTATTNGAGAGCGATATATCGTATCGCATGAATTGCGGGCAATCTTAAAATCGNATNATAATTCTCACANATGGAATAAATAGGNNNATTTGGTTTTCAGGATATTTCGNAAGCATTTATATTCCGANGTTTGTAGTNGCTGCTGNTGTTGGTTGTATTCANGGTGTTNCGGAACATTGATTNTTATAAGCNGGGCCGATATTCTTTTACGCNATATCTGGTCTACATACCGACTTTTACCATATGCAGGTCCCACTATTGCGNTAGGCTTTGGTAAGAGACCGCTTACGCGGATCGGATGGCGAGGAGGAGCCTTTATAAACCTCAAACGCNTTTAGGTATGGAAAATAGTAATTAGCACGCTTGGAAAAGAGTCCGGCTTTATTTGTGTTCACAGTCAGTTTCCACCCGCGATAGTATTTTTTGTACCAAATATTGCACCTTCAAAATTGATTGCGATGAAGTCTACTACACTGAGTAACCAAGGCTTTTATTAACTGAAAACGAGCAATAAAAGAAATACAACTAGTTCAGCAACAAAGGTACCAAGAAACGACAAATTAGGATCGACACAATAAATAGAGGACAAGACAGGTAATCAAGTAATAATTGGATAGCTACATGTTATGGACAAGACAATTGAACACCAGAATTTACCACATACCGTAGATCTAGATATCTCAAGAAAATGAAGTAATTATAAATAACTAATATGATTATAGCACAAATAGAAAATATTTCTTTATCAAATGCATATATATAGGCGCGTAAAATTTTAAAAATATACAGCTTTGGCAGTTGGCTAGCAATTCTAAGAAAAGGGAGAAATATTTCTGTGCATAGCAGAGTTAGTACACGAAACCAGAACCTTCCTCAGAGCTACACTGGGGTATAATTCGAGTACAACATTTTAATCCAAATTATGCATGCACGTAGGCACGTAGGATTTTTGACCGCGATATCGTTCTGAGTTAGGTTCTGTTTTCGGCCACCATCCTTTTCTGTCCTTTGGGTGTGAATACACACCCTTTTAGATAAGAATATGCAGTGCACATTGTGCACTCTACAGAAAGGCGGTAGTATCGTGCAGCTCAGAGACGCAAGTTCGTTGAGCAATTTATTAGTTCAATCAGGGGATCATCTATTTTCGATGGTGTGATCTGAAGTGAGTACCCATTTTTCTTGTTGTCAGATTCTGCATTCCACACGTCACGTTGTCTGCCTTTTGGCGTGATACGTAAGACGAAAGTTCCTACTGGCCGAATAATGAAGTCAAAGCCTTTTTTCGTTCCACCGCAGGTAGCCTTTTTATGACGTTCACTCCAATTGCCTCTCAAGTAACGCCAAAGTACTCCGGGCGAGGATTTACTCCGCAACCGGCCCATAAATGTTCCCTCTGGCTTTGTGGTTGCAACTAGAAATATATAGCTATATAACAAAATAGCTACCACCTTTGCTTCAATATTCTTCTTTGCCACCTTCACAATAACTATAATGAGTAGAATGAGTATAGGAACTCGTTGCTTATATATTGCTGGCTGGATTACGATTACAACATCGAATATACAAACATTGATTAAAAATACCTTGAACTATTCCCTCGAGCGTAAAGCGGTGAATCGAACGGTGAATTTAGTGATTGCATCTACCCGTCTATATCTGCAACATACCAATCTTGTGTAATGGGCTGTGCAGTGTGCACCCGTGTACGTTTAGTAACATGGTCTTGTAGCCGACTTTTCCGTCATATATTCAGCAACACTATCGTTTCTTTTTCTGCCGCAAACTTAATTTGAGCAAAGTCGCATAAGGCCAAATACTGATAATGTTAATCGAAGATATAAGCCTTCAGGTCGGTTTATCAACGATTTTCCCGCTTTAAAACACCACAAGATTGTAATAAAATGTAATGATGGTAAGGAGTCTAACCTTGGTCTAGCCAGGGGGCGAATGGGGTCTCGTAGATTTTCGTAAATTACCGCAAAGTAGAATTTTCTTGGACAAGTTTATTCAACTTGAAATTTATTTTCACGCGATTTAGTGTTAGATTACTTAGCTTCAGGTATGGGTATATCTACCACAACATAAAACGAATTAATACGCGTAATCGATTGAGTTGACTCAAACTGGGTTCCTAATGTCGCTTGGGGGCATTGGCATGCTTCGGTCTAGCGTCTGCTAACCGCCGGTGCGGGATTATTAGGCAGACAACCAGTCATCTCCGCATTAGTACACTTTAAGATATGTAAGTTTCGGACAGCATGTGACTCCGCTCGCAGAAATATCGACGGCGATTAAACATTGCCTCATAATGATAGACATTGTTGGCCGAAACCTGCGATATCGATGTGTCGAAATGTCATATAGTTCTGTCCTTGTAATGTGAGATCCGCGGTACAAATGTGACCCGAACTTGTCACCACGGCATCTAATTACTCTTATCCGAGTGGCATGTGCGTACCTTAAATTTTTGATGACACCGTTAACAAAGCGTAATGGAGGATCGTCCGGCTTCTTGATCTGTAGGTCGTGAGTTCTATCCCCGGCCTGGTCAGACCAAAGAGCGGATTAGTAACATTAGGGTTACCATATTACCACATGCCCTCTTTTTTGATAATTTGTCCCCTTTTTGAAAATATCGGTTAAATGTATGCGAAAATCCAACAGAGATATAGTAAATTGGTACTAAAGTAACGGTCCGGCGGGTCTTTAGGGAGCTGAGCCAGAAAGACGACATTTTTTTAGTCAACCAACGTATAAATTCATAGAGAAGTTGGTATTTCGGGATTCGAGTCAACCAACTACAAACTCGGAATAAATTTACCAATTTTTCCGGATTTTACTCCGGTATTGTAAGTCTGTGAAATTTTTAAAAAAGTGTCCTCATTTCAGATTCCCAAAATATGGTTATCCGAAGTAACCTTGGTATCCACTTACCATTTATTTGTCAATGAATTGAAAGTGTCCCCGGATGAGGCCTAAACATCCTCCTTTTGGGAATTTGTCCTCTTTTTGTAGAAAAAGTATTAAAATGCCATAAAAAATCGACTGCGACGCAGCGAACGCCAGAGTTGGCAAGACGATCACCGTAACATACTGCGCGGCGGGTATTTCGGATGTAGAGATGGAAAGGGGACTATTTTTAGACAACACAGTGTTTCTTGCTGTACATTTATTAGGGCATCCATGTACCATCAACCAGAGATGAGATAAGAGAAAATGCGGTCAAGCACGAGTGATATTGTCGTTGGTCATGCACAGTTAGATAAGACATGGCGCCATACCTTACTATACTTCACAGCAAAGCGTCATCATAATACATACAATAACCCACGTAACATCCTCATCTCAAAACATCACAAAAAAAGTAGAACACGAAACGAATCGAATTAGGATATAAATCACAGCAACGATTCAAGTTGTAATATAGTCTTGCAAGTATGCAGGCCGAATTACTGTAGGCCTGCTGCTTGGCCTGCTGCGACTGGAACCAGATAACGCTGATAGTGTCGCTGTTCACTACTGCTGGTTTGACAATAGACATGTCGTCAAAGTCAAATGCCACATGCGAGCGAGTTACAGTATAGAGACTAACCTACGGATAGATGCGCATCACGTGGTTCACGGTCGAGTGATGATACACTCGCAGATTTGTTGTCGCTTCGTAGCATCAAACGGCAACGTAATTGCTAATCCCACAGATGACGACCCGAGCGCTCAAATTTATTAACGTTGATATTATTCGAAAGCTACAGTCGCGCTGATTCTGATAATATACATTAAAAATTCATCAAGGCAATGGACCCGCCCCGAAATAGCCTTAAAATTCGGAAAATCGGCATTGCTCTAATCCAAACAATCGAAACGACGCAGCACAATGACCATAGCAATGGACCTTGCGTGGTTGTGATTGTTCAAAACAATGCCGATTTTCAGACTGGGTTGGGTAAGCCACATGTGGGACAGCTTGATACGAAGTCCGTAATATCGTTAACCATGTCGGGCCGGTACAAACATTCAGGAGCGCGGCGCAGGCCTACACAACCTTGAATTCCAACATGACTGGCATGAATTCGCTTGACAATAGTGCCTTCTATGGACGACGGTATGACGATACGATCACCCTTTAGAACGATTTGATCCTGAAACGTCAATTCCTCTTTAAAAAAAAGTAGAAATTTCGAATTGATCGGGGTACCAGCTTGGCTTCATTCGGTCACCCATGCTTTATAAAAGAGATTAACGTGTTCAGTTCATGACAGAATCAGAGATTGTTGCCTGGCTGACCATGCCGAGTGTGGAGCTTGATACTTGTATATCATTTAACATGTCGATATGTTCAATTTGTTGAAAGATATCAAACACATCAGCAGTTTCAGCGTCTTTGGGGGATTTCGGAATGCACGCACGACTCAACGTATCCGCCACAAATAACTGTGACCCGGGCTTATGTCACCTCGAAGTCATACTTTTGGAGTTGACGTAACATGCGCTGTAACTGTTTTGGTGCATTAACCAGACTTTTTTGTGATCACTTCCAGAGGTTTGTGATCGCTTTCTACTGTTACAACTCTGCCATAGACGTATAACTCAAATTTTTCCATGGCAAAGAGATTAGCAAGCAATTCTTTTTCGATTTGCGCATAATTGCACTCCGTTGTTGTCAACGCACGTGAAGCATAGGCAACAGGGTGAGAGTTTTGTAATACACAGCATCCTAGCCCTTTGAACTGGCATCACATTGCAGTACCATAGGTGTGTTTTTGTTGAAGTATTGTAAAACTGGCGCGTTGAACAAGGTTTGTTTTATTTTCTCAAAGCAAGCCCCATGGAGGATTGGATCTCATATGAATGCGTTGTCTTTTTTTTTAACTGTTCGCGGATGGGAGCGGTTATATCTGAAAGCTTAGGGGCAAAACATTGCACAAAATTTGTCATCGCTAGAATTCTCTGGACGCCCTGCTTATCTGATGGAGGGGGCATTTTTATGATGCCTTAAATTTTGCTCGATTAGGATTTTAGTCCATATTTTGAGATGATATGGCCTAAGTAGGGCACTTCAGTCTGCAGATAGCGTAGT
>ATSW01003550.1:0-15993 GCA_000444245.1 Botryllus schlosseri | reverse complement strand
TTGTGTGTAGGCTTAAATTAGGTAACCTAACAATTTTATCAAGTAGCCAGTACGATTTGACAAAAAAGTCATTTTTGAAGAGCCCTAATGTCCATTTGCAAACTGTTCATTGCCTAAGTAGCTACTTATGCAAAAAAACTGTTACCTTCCTTAGGTTCCTCCAAATTTGTTTTTGGATTTTCACGAATATCTGTCACCGGGCTCGCTTTGGCAGGCTCTGAAAGCTCGACGGCGGGAGTCTGGACCTAAATACACGCGAGTATCGCGAGTCGTTCTCAAGATACTAAAATAACGTCAAGTTTCACCTGAACTTGCTCGGTTTGCGGAGCGGGCTTCTTTTTCCTCCTACGTTTCGATTTCTTGCCCGAGGCTTCCTGCGTGACCCCGACGACGGAAGGCTGCGTCTCCGATGGGTCGGTCGCGTGCTCGGGCTTCGAAACGTCTTCGTCGCTCGAAACCTCCTGAAATAATTTCTCAATGACGCCTTTCTACTCGGATTGAGCATCGGTCATAACTGGAAAAGCGTCGGCTGTTCCAAATTAGATTAGAATTACAATGATAGCTATACTGTTTTTTCCAAAGTAGAGTAGAATTAGAATTGGTAAAAACTCGGAAATCGAATCCAATTCCGCAACAAAAACCAAGCTCACTTCATATCAAATCATAGAATAGAAAATGTCAGTAAACCGAGGAACGTTTCTTTGCGCTAATTTTAATTAGACTCATATTTGTCGATATTTAGTCGAGAATTTCAGTCAAATGTGTAGCAATAATTTTAAGCCTGGTATAATTTGAAAAAAAAATTATTAGATATCATTCCGATTCAGGTTTAATTTGGAGAAAGTGTACAGCTATTATTGTAATTGTGCCGTAATTTGAAATAATTGTACAGCTATAATTCTTATTCTGGTCTAATTTGGAGAAAATTGTACAGCTATAATTCTAATTCTAGTGTAATTTGAAGAAAAAAATTAGTAGATATTCTAATTCAGGTCTAATTTGGAGAAAATTGTATAACTATAATTCTAGTTCTAGTGTAATTTGAAATAACTGCACAGCTATAACTCTAATTCTAGTGTAATTTGAAAAAAAAAATTGTAGATATCATTCTAATTCAGGTCTAATTTGGAGAAAACTGTATAACTATAATTCTAGTTCTAGTGTAATTTGAAAAAAAAATTAGTAGATATCATTCTAATTCAGGTCTAATTTGGAGAAAACTGTATAACTATAATTCTAGTTCTAGTGTAATTTGGAAATAACTGCACAGCTATAATTCTAATTCTAGTGTAATTTGAAGAAAAATTAGTAGATATCATTCTAATTCAGGTCTAATTTGAAGAAAACTGTATAACTATAATTCTAATTCTAGTGTGATCTGAAGAAAAATTAGTAGATATCATTCTAATTCAGGTCTAATTTGGAGAAAACTGTGTAGCTATAATTCTAGTTCTAGTGTAATTTGAAATAACTGTACAGCTATAATCCTAATTCTAGTGTAATTTGAAAAAATAATTGTAAATATCATTCTAATTCGGGTCTAATCTCAAAGAAATGTAGCTGTCATTCTAATTGCTGAAAATTTTCCAGTTGACAAAGTCGGCACATTACCAATATCCATCAGAGCCTAAACGACTTACGACATAGGCCGCCGGCGTCTCCATCGGCGGGGCTGTCCATTCCGAATTTGCGTTGTCCCACGAAGATTTGGGCGCCGACCAGTCCCCGGTTTCGGGTTCGGCCGCTTCCATGCCCCAAGGGTCGGGGTTCTCGACTTGAGGCAGGGTGAAGCCTGGAAATGGCACGAGTCATTCGAAGTTGAGTCAAGTCACTCAAGTCATCGACAACGATTACTCAATGACATGAAATTGACTGCAAATTTTGAATCGAGTTACGAGCAGAGGTGGTTCAGTAACGAAGTACTTCTACTTTTTTGAAGTACCCAAGTACTTCTCCTCTACTTCTAGTACTTACTCAAGCAGAACTAATTTTTGCTACTTCTACTTCATAATATTTTGTGATCTACTTGCTTACTTCTCGTTATTTCCAGTTTGTCAAGTAGAAGTAGTCTAATCCTCTAATCAGGAAGATAACCTGACGAATTCCGGGGCTGTTTTCACGGAGTATCAACATTTAAATTTCAGAAAAGTCGAGTAAAGCAAGGAATTTTCGTCGCGCTTCTCGCACAGTGGATAGAATTTAGGTTGCGGGTTGCGTGGTTCCGTTCACACTGCATTGTCGCCCATACGAAATATTTCATTACAGTATATATGGTCCATCGTAACGTTTGAAACTGATGTTTCGCAATCCAGCATTTACCTATCATATCGTAGTTTAGCAGCCCATGGCGTGTCCTAATCTGGAACAGTGGGCTCTAACTTTTTTTAGCTTTATACCTGTTTTAGTATACCACCTTTGAAACTTTCTGGACTAAAGGCATGAAATACATTTTCTGCTTTTAGTAGTATTTATATTTCACTTTCAATTCCCAGTATCATACTTTAAGTTCTAATTAGTATCAGTTCTTTTGTCTGGATAACATACATGTTCAAGTACAAAAGAAAGTGTAGTAATGCCTTTAATTTCCAGGAATAAAGCTACACAATATGGCATTTTTACGATCCACCATATTTTTTTAATAACATTTACTAATCGTGTTTACTAACTGGATACCTCCTGGTAAGCATCGATATGAATCGAGCTCTGCACCTTTCGCGTAGCTCAATTCGCAGCTTTTGACTATCAATGCGAACGAATGACGATCGTTTTCACAACTACTTACTGAGTAGATTCAAAGTCAGTCAATTCTACTTCAAGCAGTTTCAGGTGGCTTATGGAAGAAGTACTTCTGCTTGTACTTGAGTAGATTTTTGCGTCGCTACTTCTACTTCTACTTGAGTAGCTTTCTTGACTACTTTGACCACCTCTGGTCACGAGTCAATCCACAAAAGTTGACTTGAGTCATCCCAACACTGGACCACCATGAAGCTTTGTAATTCACCTTCCGGTTCCAGCATCCAAACGTCATCTTTCGCAGGTTTCGTAGGCTCGTTCGCGGGCCAGCTTTCAGGCTTCTGGAACAACGTAACGCCAGCTGCTTACAACGACATAGACCGAAATGGATCGCTACAATTCCACTCACGAACGGCGATAGTACAATTCACAACAACAGGTCCTGAGTTTCAAGTGAGCATGTTCAAGCTCGCAATACTTGGAAATCAGTCCTGGGCCGTGAACAGCATGCATTGAAGACAGGACCATTCCGGTGCCGATCGAAGCAAATTTCGCCCCTCTGTGGTCAATTGCAAACGGCTTACGCCCATTTTACCCCAACAGCGGTACAGACGAGTGCAATTGTCACAGAATTGGGAAATAATCCGGTTTAAAAACGCCTACAGATGACAGAGACCGGCAATCCCTTTATGAAGATTAAAGCTGCTCAGTTTGCATTCACGGAATAGCTTACATCTTCATATAGAGGCTACAAAGTCATAGTGCTAAAAGTCATCTTCTCAAAAAACGGAAATGACTCAAGTCGAGTCAATCTGCGTATTGACTCGACTCGAGTCATCGCGCATGACTCAAACCAAGTCATGCTACTTGAGGCTCAGACGGCCGAGACCGACATTTCATTGTAATTTCGAAGAATGGTAATGCAATCACACTATCGGGATTTCGTCTATTGGTACTGGTACTTGAAAATGCGACCAGAAACTGCTAAAAGTGAGGAAAAATATAAAATTACATTACATTATATTATTTTGGGGGGATTCCCAGGATTCACCGATTAAATTGTCAAGTTCCATAAAAAACTCTGCACAGCAAATGTGGCTCGATTCTAACTGGTAGATGTGAACGCAGGAGTTTGAAAATTTTGAATTTACCATAAAAAATTAAAAACATTTTTTTCAAATTTTTCTGTCAACCCCATGAAATTGTTGAGTTGACTACAAAAACGATGCGAAGCAATTCGACGCAATTCCAACTAATTTCTCGGTTACATTCAGCCAAAATTAATTGGCTTCATTGCAATATGATTTTATTATTCAATTGTATCTTGAAGTTCTGCACCTACAAGAAGCTCTTCAAATACAACTTACGTTATTAGAGCCGTTGGTCTGCCCGTGAACATGGACCCAGTCCTCACCATTGATATCCCACGAAGAATTACTGGTACGCGACCCTGTAAACGCAATTTGGTCCGCAGATTAGATTAAGCACATACGGCGATGTCTGTTGGATTGTAAAAACCCAACCATGACAACCAACACTCGCAACAGGGCTACAGCATGCCAGAAACCACACGTAATGCGCCATATTTCTAATCTAATTTGGAAAAGGTGAAAATTCTCTCGCCGTCCGGATTTGTAATGCACGTTCTTGTGTTTACCTCGAGCTTAACAACTTTGCTCCGAAAACAGCAAAAGGAAGAATTGACCATTACCATCTCCAACTATGAATCTCGGTTGAATTCTTGGACAAACACATTCTAATTTTCCTACACGCGTACCAAGTATTTCTCAGGAGTAAACATTTGCTGCGCTTTCGGCAATTAGCAAATATGACAGCGTACCGCCATTTTCTTCGGGCAGTTTGACGAGAAACAGTGTGCTTACAGAATATTCTCGGCATATGCGACGAAAATGAGCGATTGTTTCACGGGTGAAATTTCACAAGAACGAGAATTACATCAAAACTAGAGCCTGACCGATTATCAATTCGCCAATAATACCGAATTTATGTCACACTTATTTCAGGAAACGCGCATNAAGNTGGATGCTGTATCTTTTAAATATCGGCCAAATATATCGGGGGGGTTATCGGCTCGAAATTACGATATCGGTCGGACTCTAGCGAAAACCTATATTAAGCTACGAAAACCAACATCAATCCACGCAGTGTGATGCAAGACACTCAGACAGTGCTACCGTGTCGAACATACGCGCTTAATTTCTATACAAATACATTATTCAATTGTACGAAGGACAATACATGTGATTATGTGAAGACACGCTGAGAATTTAGTAAGGCTTCATCAACAAAGACACGTGCACATGAAACACGCACCAATCCACGTCGAACTAACCAAACTGAATTTCTGCCTCCACGTAGGCCTGCCGAAATGATATCGGGTCGCTCTGTATTCTCATCGTGTGAGACTTATAAGGGGTACGCGCGATGGGCGCCGCTTTGGGGCCGAACACTTCGTCCGAAGACGAGGAGGAATGGCCCGGGGAGTGGTCGGCATTTCGCGACGTGGAAAAAGAATTTGCGTAATGGAGTTGCGGGAGAGAGTCCGAAGCTCGAAAGTCTTGAAAAGAGAATCGAGAGAGANAGTATAAGCGTTTACAAGAGCTTGTTGTATGTGTGCTAGAGTACTACAAGATCAGGACTTTGAAATCCTGCAATTCCGTTTTGAAACAGGACTGGGTCCTGATTCACATTTTTGCCAGNAAGGGATTGCTTNGAGGTGCAGAACTTCAATATTAAATTAAATAATAATTTCATATTGAAATGAACTGGCTTATTTTCTGATGAGGGNCATCATCATCAACTAGTGAAAATTTCAAAAGCACTTTGTATAACCTATGACTGTTGAGTTTCACCCAAAAATATCGGGCTTAATTTNAACAGAAGTATATTGCTCGATTACAGGCCACATTGGAGTTAATTTCTGTCTCTCAACTTCGATATTAGGTATGTACTTGGAATCGGACTGTTTTATGCGTTGCACCAAAATTTCTAGGCCTGGTTTTGGATAAAAAAATGAAAATCCAGAAAACCATGATCCGATGAGTGATTGTGTAATCANTCGTGAGGCCCATTGACTAGTCGGATGGGGTATCAGTTGAAACAGAATTTGTCATGAAGGCACGTTTTTGGCAGAATAAGAAATTTAAGATTTAAGATATTTTCGAAACAGAACATGATCCGCTAATGCCCTGAGTTAGACAAACTCTCTGTATAATAACGATCGTTATCAACAGGTAAAAAAGTAATCGCATGCGTATAATACCTGACGATTGCCATGAAACGCCACCTTCGGGCCACATGTCGGGTGCATTTTTGTCGCCTGGTCGCGTCAAGGCGAGCAATTTCGAGGCNTCGGGAGAATGATAACTTAGCACTGGAAAAACAAGAATTGCATTTGCAACAACTGCTAACTATGATGGAGTAGATCGATGTAATATGTCCGTTTGCTCCTAAATTATGGACTCACAATTTGGGGTCAACGTAGGCGCGTTGGACACGCTCCATCCGAGGGCCTCTTGCCAGGGTTGATTACCTGTCGCAGAAACACAGAATAATTTAAAATATGATCAGTAATGATGTACTTCTAGTTTTATGTGTGTGTGGCACTCGNACAGTTGTGTTTTNAGACTATTTCTGCTTCAACAGTTTTCATTTTTTAGAAAAAAATAGGCCTNTAATACTTACTTGGAAATTGCTACTNCTACTTTTAAAAATTTACATTTTACGGCTACTTTTTACAAGTACCGTTACTAAATAAGTTTCACATGCTACTACGCAGTGGGCCAACGGTACTAGACAGGACTTGGTTATTACACAGAAACAACTATTCAATTCCCATCAAGAGAAGCCCGTCAACCCGTCGACATGACATCATATCCTGTGATTCATACACCCTAAGTCACAAACTACCCACCTTGATTCCAAGTCTGCTGCGTCACAGTGGTCGAGTTCGCTTGCGTCTTGCCAATTCCCGGCACAGTGGCGCGGGGCATAGGTCGCTTAGACTGTAGCGCGGGCTGGGTTGTCGGTTTTTCTTGCCATTCCGCGCCCGCAGCACGCGCGAACCTAGGCGCGATTCCTGTGACACGCAAAAATGACAACGCTTGATCATCAGTTTACCGCGAACAATCGCGCGTTCGAGACTCGCTCGCTACAACTATTGTTGATATACAATGTTCTTTCCAACTCTCCACTAGTTGCTGACGATTACCCTTGACCAGTGTCGGCCGAAACTATTCAGGTTTACTTCAATNTCAGTACACTATTCAATTGCATAACAATTTATGCGTCAAGTCGGAAAACTTATCTCAAGGCCGACGCCAGCAAGATTCCATTCACAGTGTAATTTCGGTTATCTATCGTACTGAAATATTCGCGGGTCTCGCCAGCTCAACGCCAGCTTGAAATGGCAATTCAACTAGTTTCGGCCGGTTCTAGTTATAACCCCGCAAAGCAATTGATAAAGGAAGGAAATCACATTCTACCGCGACTGCATATTACATACGTCCATTAAACGGCTTTCCTGGTATTTTCCAAAACGGCAAGACGCTACCGAGGCCTGATATCAGACGGTTGCAAAAAATCATCGTTGCAAAGATGATTCAACTGCGGAATTCTAGTGACGCTATGATATGCGCGAATTTCCATGCAGGCCTGCGATGAAACTTCACGATATCCGGGCTACGTTAGCTATCGGGCTCAAGGCATAGCGCGTTATTCTATGACGAGGCTGGCGCGCGTTTTGCTAGCCTATATCGATAATCGCTTCCTCTTAGTCAATCAATTCGGTTAGGTTCCGTAAAACGTCTGTTCCAGGCTGCTCCGAAACAGCTGGATTGGTCGCACACACCGCATAACGTTAGATGCGCGTTTCGGTGCTGAAATTAGCCATCCATCTCAGGCTAGTATGTCAAAAAGCGCCTCCACTATAAAGAAACGATGGTCCAGCCAAAAGTAGTCTACAATTCGCCGTCAGGAAACGCGCGTTTTCGAGTCACCCGGACTTGGGAACAAAGGAAGCGCATTTCGGATTCCCGATTCCTGACTTGTAAACCGCAATTACCGCTTTACAGCAGTGGATTTCCGACACAAAACACGGAAACGGACATACTGCACAGAAAACGCCACACTTCCGCATGCAAGACAGTCACAAAACGCGTCACAATAACCCGATTTCTCACATCTGTGACGACACATGAGCGCTGGCAAGTTTCTGACGACCGCAGANTCGAACCGCTTCGCATCTTACGAATTACGGCTCGATATTTGATCCTAGACCCCGAAAACCGCTGGAATATGGATTAAAGTAATGCGTGGTACATTCGACACAGGCGCGGCGAATTGCTACGAGGTAATTCCTGACGCAAACAACATCTCAGAACGCAAGAATCTTTACATTACGCGACAAATCCATTAAAATTTCAGAGCACAAGAGAAAAAAAGATAAGAAATGCAAGAATAATCGCGAGAGCCTTTCAAATTTCGCCACGAATCCTTTNAAATCCCAGAAAGCAAGACTAAAATCTTTAAATATAAGCTAGATTCTTCTGTATTTCGTCATTAACGAATATACTCAATATCCACACTTACCACGACTCGATCTGGGTCGAATACCTCCCACATTCTGTCACGCCAAGGGCTGCAACACCACCGACTACCAGCAGCTCATGAGGAAACAACGCGCTAACAACTAAGCGCGCGAAATTTTCAACTCAATTCCCGCCCTCTATCTTTTTTATCCTCAATTTCCTGTTCTCACTCTTCCTAGCGCTGATTCTCTTCACTTCTCCCTGCCGAACTTCAATATAGTTTATCCTATTTCCTGTTAAACCGCTGCTGTGCAGGAATATGTGGCACGCGTCTGAATGACTGTGGATGTGGAGTCAAACTTGTCAGTGTTGTACACGCCGGCATAGACGTGGAACTTGACACTGTGGCAAGAATACCATCACAGTGAGAAGAAATGTCCGAAATATCGTCAACTACCTCACAGGTATATGTTCTACTCGACAATTGTGACTTGACATCAAAACGCGGAGTCATCGCATTGATATTCAGTCCCGAATGTTGCTCAGTCTGAATCTAACACACATCCTAACCCTACACAGTATTTTTTGACAACAGTCGACTACATACACAAGATAAGCTGTCTCATTGAAAACGATGATATCCGCTGACTGCGTGAATCTCACTTTAATAAGCGGGCGGGCACACGCTGCAATGGAAACCCCAGAAACAGGACTAATCCATCATCGTGGCAATAAACGTGGTCGATGAAGCCTTTGGAATCAGCACCAGTCCCGATTTTCTCTTGATTTTAGGATCACCAACACGCAGTACTAAGAAATCGGTATATTTGTTGACAGACTTTGCATACCATCACAACTTAAGTACCAGCAGCCGCGTAGTTACTGGTAAATTGATGACGAACACTGCAGTCAGGTGCCGTATTGCTCAAATATTGAGAGTAATCGCCTTCACAGAAATAACAAGCTCTCCTGTATTAAAATTACGGAAAAACACAGTGTATGCTAATTGCTGCGGTAGCAATTGGATATTTTAAAAGCTTCAACTTTTCAATAGAGTTCAGTTAAAAACTTGCTGATATTTGCAAAGCANGATGCGCTGTCGGAGATGTTTTAGTCATGACATATTATTCCGCAAAGTATCATNCTCTTCCATTAAATCGAATCCNCAAAAATACAGCTATNGTTCACAGTGTAACAAACGCANACGCCAATGTGAGTCAAAACGTAGGCGNGCATTTTGAGAAGGAAGCGCTCGCAATTCGTCAGGCATATGGATCGAAGGGAAATGAGGATTGCTCCTTTTTCCTGTAATTAACTCACTGTTTTCGTGGTGATGTCACTTAGCGCAAGCCTTGAATCATTTGAAAAANTTTTAATGACTGCGACTAACGGCGGTGTTCTCGGAACTTGCATTATACTCAACGGAGAATAAAGTCTCACTAACCTCAAAATGATCATCAAAACTGTAGTGTAGAAATTTTGTTGGATTTCACAAAAGCAGAAAGTAATTTTGTGGTCAGTCGCGTTTATGGGTGAAATTTTCACNAGAGNAGTGTGCAATGGCCAATGTATCCCACTTGAATAAGTTTTGACATGTCTCGGAATTGCTACCTCTACTTGTANTTGAGTAGAAATTTAAGACGTTACTTCCATTGGAGTAGCAACACCGACTACTTTGAGTGTTCGACCATTGCTGCTGATANGTCTCTGGATCTCATACAATTGTAGATTATTTGCTCAGCTAATCCTCGTATAAGCTACGGCTTTGCTATAACAGAGTTGAACAATAGGTTNATATTGAAATAAACATTATATATCAACAATCTTATCACCAAATATACAATATATTGNGAGATATTCGGTATGATATAACGTTCTCTCCAAATCTCTACCAGTTGCTGATGATCACCCCTGACGAGTGTCAGTCGAAAATATTTGGGTTCATTTCAATACGAACATACTATTAATTGTGTATTGATGTTCTGTACCTCCAAGCAGCTATTCATAACAGAGGTGTGATGCAAGAAGGAATTGAGATTGCATCAAAATATTGGTGATACTAGTTGANCGAAGAAGCGTTGCTGAAGAGATCTATAGTGCAAAAAGCACTGAGAACAACGAGATATTTACAACAATACAAGAGCTCAACGTTCAATACGGCGAGTGTGATACCACATAGTAGTCTTACCATATTTTCAGGACCCAAAAAACGGGACATTTTTTGCCGACAAGTAAAACGGAAGTAGAATTCCTTGGTAGTTGCGGGCAGAAGATGCAAAAACGAGGCAAATAAAACGTAACAGAAGCAAAATCGCGTAAATTTTCAGATTCAGAGGTTCTGCTTCAATTTTTCCGGAGCAAGTTTGAACTAAACAGACACCAAGTTCGAACTTTACTGAANATGCACGCATGTATTTGATGTATGTGTTTGTGTAACCATGAACTTGTCGAGAANACTAGCGGCAGTTTCGTTGCGTCCATTATGCTCGCAAAAAGGGAACGTTACAGAGAAGTGAGAGAACGTCAAACATGTTCGNAATAACAATCAAGATGGTAGGGTTGGCAGAAAAATTAGTTTGAAAACCTTTTTAAACTAACCATTCAGCATGCTTCATGGCTACAGAATTTTTGGAAAATACAGCAACTGNCCAAAAAGCATTGTTGAAAGTTTTGGCAAACGNACTCGAAACGCGAAAAAAGAGGACATTTGGGCATTTTTTAGTGTCCTTGAAGGACCATACACTTGTCTTAAGAAAAAAAACAAATCGTCCTAAAAGAGGATACGTGGTAAGCCTCCCATANATCAATGTGAACCAAAGCCGTTTGTGGTAGCGTCAAAATTACAGTGAAGCAGATCTGTTCTCTACTACCACCTTGAGGACCACGCTTTTCACAGTGACTTGCCATGAGCAATATGGCTCATACAGGGTTAGGTTATNGTAAAGTTAGAGTCCAAGGTAATCAATGGTCACACGATANCCTAAACCCAAACCAATAATAAACAGGAAACCGTAGTTGGCGATGGACATGTTGTGGACAAGAGAGAGCGCACTGGACCCCATCATTTTCCTTGTGGTTTCGAGATATATACAATTATACATANTCGAACTAGCAGGTCAACCTAGCGTGTATATAATCAAGAAAACGAGATAACCTTGCTNTNAAAATGTACATGTTTTGTTACTTCTCATGGAGTCCACAANGTATAACTATTGCGAATAAGTACGTCCTATTCACTGCGACAGAGATGTCTTCTTTCAAACAAGCCACGAGTGACCGCTTTTGCTCAACTAATTACATCGATACTATCAAGACACGGTGGAGTGTTTTCACCATAAACACGCAGCATGAGAGGGACGAATGGGAAGGGGTTTCGACCCCCAAAACCCACCTCAAGGCTACGACACTGACAGTAAGTGATCGGTGTGAACTAACGATGGTGCAAGAACACACTACAGATCGCCGGTATCACGATTCATGGCAAACATGTTTTGCAGTTGTTTTGGTAACTCAAACTTTTAATGTGCAACTAGAACTAGAAATACTCACTTTTAAAAATGCACAAGAATTACCGCACTCAAAAATCAGTAGCTAGTTATAGTTGGCCTGCTATTTACGTCATTGTATGGTATCTGGCGAACCAGTTCCAGTAGAGGTGTGCCGGTAATGAACATTCAAACACGACCCTTCAAAGGTACGAAGGCACGACAATCGATAGAATCAAATCAATTCATCAATACAAAATCAAGGCGCCAGCCAATCACTCACCTTTCGCGATAGCCGGATTATGAATCGGTTTATATGAAATATTGACTAGCGGCGCGTTTTCTGAGACAGCAGATTCGACTGATAAAGTATGTTCTTCTTCCAACTTCTTTTTCTCTCTCCTTAGTTGGTCGCGCTGTTCCTTTGTGCTGACAGTTTTCCAGCCGTCGTCTGAACGCGAAAACAAGAGGTGGTCACTAGGGTTGATCAAAAGTTTTTTTTTTCGGATTCCGGTGATCCATTGATTAAATTGTTACGTAGCCTAAAATAACGCTGCACACCCAACTTGGCTCAATTCCAACCAGTACAAGCCGTGGCACAGCCAATGGAAATTTTTTAATTTATTCAAAAATATAAAAATAAATTCAAATTTTTCTGTCAACGTCATGAAAAAAGTTGCCGAAAAGAACGATACATACGGTAACAATTTNTGCTCACTTCCAATGGATGGTGGGTAATCACAGAATTATTGNTGAAAAACTCAAATACATTCGCTTCTACGGGCTGGAATAGCATCAAATTTNNTTTGCATCGTTTTTGTAGACAACATGACAATTTCATGGGGTCGACACTAAAATTTGAAAAAAATGCAACTTTTTTAGTAAATTCAAAAATTTCAATTGGATCTGTTTCGGCTTCTGCTGGTTGGAATTGAGCCAAATTTGGTGTGCNGACTATTTTAGGCGACCCAACAATTTACTCAGTGAATCNCNGGAATATGTCAAAAAAGTTATTTACGAACAACCCTAGTGGGTAGTGGGTCAGTAACCAAGTAATTTTAAAGACACTCTTGGAGGTACAGAACTTCAATATACAATTGAATAGTATATTCGGATTGAAATAAACCCAAATATTTTCGGCTGACACTGGTCAAAGGTGATCGTCAGCAACTGATAGAGGTTTCACAAGAAATTTCTAAAGAGACTTTGACCCAAAAATAGTCTTTTTTCAAATTTTATTGATTACTTAATAATTGCCTAAAAAAAACGTTGCACACCAATTTTGGCTGAATTCCAACCTATAGAAGCAACTTCGCTTTTACGGGTTGGAATCGCGTAAAATTTGNTTTGCATCGTTTTTGAAGACAGCTCAACAATTTTATGGGATTAAAATTTGAAAAATTTATTTNGATATTTTTCATATTAAATTCAAAAATTTCAATTGGCTCTGNGTCGGCGTATGCTGGTTGGAATCAAGCCAAATTTGGCGTGCAGCATTTTTTAGGCAACCTAACAATTTAATCAGTGAATCCCCGGGATCCGGGAAAAAATTAGTAATTTTTGAACAAACTCAAGTGCGGCTTCTAATTTTAATCTAATTTGGAAGTGACATTGTAGCTGTAATTCAAATTCTAATTTAATTTGGAACCACTGAAAATTTTCTAGCAGCAGTAGTCTGTTGTGTGCATAGAACTACCAGCCATAAAAACGATTTTTCAAATCAAAAATTTCGAATTGNGACAAATTTGGTATGCAGCGATTTTTCAGACNACATATCAAGTAGCTAGTAAGATTTGCAAAAAGGTATTTTTGAATACCCCTAGTATTCATTTATGGTAGTGGGTAGAGGGTAGAGGGTAGATTTAACTCACATGGCTGCAGCATACAGAGAATATATCATTTCAAACCATAAAATACACTATTGCCTATCAACTCCATGATTTATTCCCAAGTCGCAATATGTATCACAACATAACATTACTTGATGAATGTACGGTAGTGAATGATACATCGGATGTGGCGCTTATAGCATAAAAAGTATATGCATTGCATTATGATTTGCCACGACAAAGAATGTAAGACCACAAATACTCTGCTACATCAGTGCTAAAACAATGGATATGCTTATGCAGCAATATATAGCAGGCCTATAACACTAACACTATACAGTATCATTAAATGGGCGCAAAATCTAAGATATGTCCTGACAGCATAACAGACAAATCTTCATCTTTTCCGATTTAGATTAGAATTAGAATTATAGCTACCCATTTTTTCCAAATTAGACAAGAATTACAATTATTGTCAGTTTTTTTTCAAATTACCGTAGATTAAAATTAGAATTATAGCGACAGTTTTTTTCCAAATTAGATTGAAATTAGAATTACCGGTATAGTTACAGGTTTTTTTCCAAATTAGATTAAAATTGGAATTATAGCAATTCACATTTTTTCCAAATTAGACTAGAATTAGAATTATAGCTACAGGNACTGCTTTTAACAGTTTACAGAGCACTTGTACCAACTNAATAATGCAATCCGTACGAACTCCCATACCATCAAAATTCACTTCTTTCAGCGCTGGTTCCGAAATCGCTTCATTGCGCAATTGATTCAAATTTTTCTTCTTTTTTGATTTAGCTTTAGATTTACTACCGTCCTGAAAATACGAAAGGTTCAATCAAATCAAAAAGTCAAGACTTCCATGTTTCGCACAATTTAGATATAGAGAAAACAACATGAAAAGACNTTGCGCGGTCAACTACCAAAGTGGTCAAAGAATCATTGATACAACACAGGTAGAAGTAAAAGAAAATATAATAGNCTACTAAGAAATTATACTATATTCACTATATTAGACAAAGCTAACAAAGTACTTTCTAAAGTTTGAAAAGTAGTCACTGATAGNANATTACCGGTAGCAACATTAATTAAAGTACCTTGGTTTCCATTATTTTTCTGAAGCAATTTACATAATTATATATGACATGATTTCAAAGTGCATTGCTGAATGAATATTGGTGTTAAAAGCTGATGCAATACCAAAATACGTCATCATAATTGGCTATGGCTCTAATCCCATATGAATGATGAAATTTAATTGATAAATAGTAATAATTTGGTAGACGTGGACCTCTAGGGTTGTTCAAAAATAACTCTGAATGGCTAATCCCAGAATCAAGGAAAAACTTCAATAACGTTGCTTCCACGAGTTGGAACTGCGTCAAATTTGTTTTGCATCATTTTTGTAGACGACTCAACAATTTCATGGGGTTGACAGTAAAATTTGAATATTTTTTTATGATAAATTGAAAATTTCAAACTCCTGTGCGTTCAAACCTACACGTTGGAATCGAGCCAAATTTGGTGTGCAGCGTTANTNTAGNCAGCCTAACAATTTAATCAGCGAATTCCCAGAATCAAAAAAAAATTAAGTTATTTTTGAACAATTCTACTTACCACCTGTATTGAGGGGTATTGACAAACAATCATNANATGACAAAAATCAGAATCCAATTCAAAAAGNNACATACTTTTCTCTTATCACTTTTTTCTGCGTAAATTTCCTTTTTCGTTTCCAGCAAAGTTGACGCCTCGCTGCTTTTAATATCTCTTCTCGTTTTCGCAGATTCCGAGCTCTGCAATCACCAAAGCTTAAATTTGCGACTCGGAATCTTGAGGACGAACATATTAGCCCNACATGAGCAATAATTACGCACACGCAAGGGGTTTCATTTCTATTAGCTATGTACCAGGGTTGCAATGACTCGAGTCGAGTGATTTTTTGATCACTCGACTTGACTCAAGTCATTTTTTCAAACGCATAAAATGACTCGACTCAAGTCAATTTTGGTGTTGACTCGACTTGTACTCGAGTGATTGTGCGTGACTCAAACCAAGTCACATGACTCGAGACTAGGACGGCCAAGACAAACATTTCATCGTAACTTTTAAGAATAGTAAAGTCACCACATTATTGGTATTTCGTCTATCAGTCCTGATACTTGGAAAATAGGGCCAGAAACTGTTAACACTGACAAAAATTACGATATTATGAATGACAGCCATTCTATATCACTCGAGCAGAGTTGAAAAAAGTGGATTGAACCAGACTGAACTCAAAACTGAACAAAGAACATAATGACTTGGACTCGAACTCAAAACACAATGACTCGGACTTGACTCGGTGGTGAATTGAGAATGACTCGTGTCAAAACTATAAAAGTG
>ATSW01003545.1:0-20430 GCA_000444245.1 Botryllus schlosseri | reverse complement strand
TTCGTGCCTCACCAGCCACGAACCTCACCGCACGTCACTATGTGTTGCTCCAATCTTATTATCTTCTTCTGAAGATATTATATAAGTGGAACACTAACGCTAATTTCAATTCAGAAAACCGACACTATTTGATGACAGTGATTGTGTTTTTTTACAGTGACGAAAAGCGATGCGGAAAAGGTAGCAATAGCATTCCTAGTACTCGCCATGGCTGGCCTTCTGCCTGCTTCCATTCTGGTGATATTCGCAGCAACACGAGAAGGAAAAGAAAAAATGGCAAAAATTGGCGGCGCGCTAGCAGTTGTGAGTGGTATGTAGGCTATCACATTCATAATGAGTAGCGACAATGTTCCATCATCCCCGAAAATTCGGTCTCAACCACTACGAAGCAAATATTTAATACTATTTTACAGGTTTGTTCCTTCTCATTGCTATGGCTGCATACACCGGGCTGCGAATCGAATGGGTCGATTTTGCATCAACTGTCAATTGGGGCTACAGTTATGCGCTTGGCTGGGCTGCATTCTGTCTAGCTCTCGTCGCAGGACTCTTTGCTATATTTGCAAAATAATTTTGTCGCCACCTTCGTGTAGATAACTAATCATGATTTTTGGTAACTATAACCGTTATATGCGAAATATTTCGACGCGCTATATTCACACATCCATTCTATCAAGGGCATCCATGATTGTCAACGATGACAGAATAAATGTGACAAATATAAACCAACTGCTGACATATGGAGAATTGATTATGTAGGATTGTTTGTTGATTTCTTTAGATTTTGAAAACGTTGTGCAATCTTCATGACGTAATTGTAGGTATTAATTATGCAGGGTTGTGACCAAGTCGCAAGGTTTCGAGTCACGGGTCAATCTGACGTTTACAGTTTTGACTCGAGTCGAGTCGATACCTTTTAAATTCACCACCGAGTCAAGTCCGAGTCCAAGTCAGTGAGTAGAGGGTCGAGTCCGAGTCCTAGTGTTTTGACTTGAGTCCGAGCCCAAGTCCACTGTTCAGTTATGGGTTCAATCCGGTACAATCCACTTTTTTCGCCTCTGCTCGATAGATATATAATGGCTCTCATTCATTCATAATATCGTACTTTTCCTTAGACCTAACAGTTTCAGGCCCTATTTTCCGAGTATCAGGACTGATAGACGAAATACCAATAATGTGGTGACTGCACTATTCTTCGAATTTGTAATGAAATGTCTGTCTTGGCCGCCCTACTCTCGAATCATAAGAATTGGTTCGAGTCCTGCACAATGAATGGAGTACAATTCGAGTCGATACACTAATTGATTCGAGTCGAGTCGTTTTACACATTTGACAAAATGACTCGAGTCGACACGAGTCGCCAATAAATCATGACTTGAGTCGAAAACCTGACGTGAGCGTGAATTTTGGGAAGGCTCGTTATTATTAATTAGTTTGTTCGTTGTGTGTTGTGACATCCCGTCTGCTATACGGTCAAAAGGTTTTGGAAGCGCTCAAACGTATCCTCCCTGCGACGCACAAGACACTTTAGTGCCGTGGTTCTCAACCTGTGGCTGGGAAAGCATCTGAAGGGGGGCGCGTAGAAGCGGTCAACTGAATTTTTTTCGCTCTTTGTGCGATTTACCTCCAATTCAAGCGTGTTACTCTATATATAGACCGATTTTCATATTTTTGAATTCTCTCATCAACAGTCATTACCTTCCATGCCATCAAACAATCTATTGGGGTTGCCAGCATCCCGGTTGGATTTTGTGATATGACGATAAGGGGGGCGCGACATGTTTCACTATCATAAAGGGGGACGTGTCTAAAAAAGGTTGAGAACCACTCCCTTAATGGCTTTTCCTCACGGGGTGCATAATTTTTCTGTAGCACGTGTAATGCGGGGCTCATATTCCTAGAACAAGACTATTAGGCGCCAGCCATTTGGGGTCCATGAACAAGGGGTAATTGAAGATATATACATATCGGTTTCGGCCAACATGAGGCGGTCCTTTTCGGCCGAGGTTTCCTCTCCGCCGAGCTTTTTATCAGCCCACTTGGCAGAGTGGCATGTTTGCCGACACGTCATTGTCAACGTCTTGGTGTGTCGTGACGCGGTAACGGCTGACGTCGAGATGCCTAAATTATGCGGTTTTTATATGAGGAAAGGTAGGCTACTTATATAAATATCAAGACAATATCTCGGCAATCACCGTCTTGCATACGGCCCGCGGGGCACATCCTGACCGTCAGACGATTTTATTCTGCTCGCGAAGCAAGTCCGTGGCAATGAAAGAATACTTGAATTATCCAGTACATTTACACAGTTAAGATTTTTAATAGAAAACGCTTCCACGTGAATGAATAATCCCTCAGGACAAGAAAGGTTAAACATGTTCATTTGTTGATATGTCACAATATAACCAAGCATTCGGCGGCAGTGCGACGTTTTTACTCTATAATCACCAGTGTTGGGATCAAGTCACTATACCTTGGAGTCACGAAACACCTCGAGTCATCGCACATATTGTCTCGAGTCAAGTCGAGTCACCCGATTTTTGGAAGTGACTCAAGTGTAGTCAAGTCAAAAGCAAAAAGGTGCAGTATCGCTCATGCATACGCAGAACTCCTAAACTACTGAAGTATCGGTATAGCCCCAGTCTACAATTATCAGCCAACATACAGGATAAAATACAAAACCTCAGAAAATTGGAAAAATGATATGCTGCAATACCCTATCCACCTACACTACGTATCCATAAATGCAATTATAAAGTATGGACGATATCCGCTCGATTTAAATCATACAAGAGGGTTGGTTATGGTGAGCACTTGCTACTGTGAGCAGTTCATAGAGCAGGGATGGATTGCTAGTAAAATACTTTATTACTAGCTTACGAAAACGCAAGCTGCAAGCTCCGATCACTGCGTTTGCCATCAATTTATTTGTGATATAGCAATGGATGCTCGGTAAAACACACTATCATTGAGTGATTGCGTATCGTTAACAATCCGAAGATACAGCGATTTCGTCGACATCGATTACTTGTCGACTTGAAATTGACTCGTAAATTTTGCTTCGAGTCACGAGACAATCCGCATTTCTGAAACGTCCAGTCAAGTCATGTCATTTTTGCAAAGTGACTCGAGTGAGGACAAGTCATACGAAAAAGGGTGCTGTTGACAGCGTCGAAGTCGTTGCCGCTAGTTAGGAAAAAGGATATTGGGCACAGGTGAATAGCTTATTTTGAAACAACAACATCATTTTGAAACTGAACTAAATCTCAAATAAGAGCGCGGGCCGCAAAATATGACCGCGTGTTGGTGAATAATACAATACGACCGCTGGCTGGCACAGAGTTCGTTCGTGAATTATATCAGCTTGCGGTGGCGTCAACTCGTCGAGACGCTGGATGGGAAGACGACCAGGTATAATCCTATCGTTTGAGGCGTCATATGGACCCCTTTTTGTTAGAATTGTGCTAAACTTATCAGTGCGTGTCCAAACTTCGCGTGGATCAGAATAAATAGGATTGAGTGACTTACTTGGACTTATCCATCCGCCAGAGAACGTACGTGCAATTATTTCAATCGTTCGGGACGGTGATTTCGGATCAATGCAAGTTATCTCGGATCTAATCCAGTCCAGAGAAGAGCGTTTCGATTCACCAGCGTAACCGAAGTCTTATGTGTGTATACTAGCCTACTATAGAAAGGATTGACTAATTAACGAAGTGTCAGATTGAAGTGCCATACACAATACACAAGCTCTGGTGGCAAGAAAATATAATTGATCTAATAATAACTGCTGAGCGAGGTTGCGAGACCGCAAGCGTTTTCCAATCCTATGGTATGCAAGTATGTGGGTTGCAAAAGATTGTGGGCATGCGGGATAACATTACAATTCGCCAACATAGTCGTGGTTAGTGCAATCACAACGTGAGATGAATGATGATGAGCTTTAAAGTAGTTTTGGGATATGCAAGGCCAAATCGTGACGAAATGCGTAAAATAATGATAGCATAAATAGCATTAATCAGGTCCTGCATAACAATGCATATGAGGCAACGGGAAAACGGTCAATGTACGTACAAGAAATAACTGGATACACAGCTATTGTTACGGAAAAGTATATTAGCATCTACGGCGCGGAATCGTTCGATAAGTACACAACTGGAACCGGGTTATAGGAATATCTGTGTGTAGATTCATCTTCAAACGCACAGCACGTTGTCACCGTCGCACGAGCTCAGATCTGTCGTTCTTCATGTTTCGCAAATCCTGTCGCTGGGGTCCGTGAGAAGTTTAGTATATTTCCGGGTGTGTGGGTGGGTAACGTAAAGCAGAAAGTTGTGTACCGCAATGGCAAAGAATCGATGGGCGTTGCCAATCGGCATAGACCTGTCAAGGTGATGGGTTGGGTTCAAGCCGTCTGTTACCGCGATAAGATTAGTTGAAGGGTGATATGCGTTTAAGCGCATTTCCCGCAGTTCCTGTCGAATTCAAGGTGATTCGGTTGGGTTCATGGTCCCATCAGGAATAATGGTTGCTTCATTTGCGTTCGGCTCAGCTTTCGTGTAACGTTTGGAATGTGCGTTTGTATCTACCAACCAGTCTACATACAAAAACGTGGACGTGATGAAATATATCTGAATATGTTCAGCTGACACTCGTCAGGGCCAATTGTCAGCAACTATATAGTAGAGAATTGATGTGACATCGAAGATCAACAATGGTATCGCATGAAACTTCGGACAATCGAGACGAACATATGACTGAATCTCGATATACGCTTTTTAGATAACTCTGAGACAACTCGTTCTGTTGGCACAGAATGGGTCCGCGGATAATGAATTATTTATACACACTCCTTAATACTTAATACATTTTGGTTCTATGCCAGTTAAGCGGATGGGCAGAAATTCATAGTCGAATTTCTGTGGATGTCAAATGACGGTATACCATTACAATCCAAGCTGAAAATGTGATAATAGTAGGCATTACTAGGCGAAATTCTCCCATAAACTCCCGTCGAAGAGCGAACAAGGGGATTACCCGATTCCGCGACCAATTTTGTAAATTTAATTGTCCCGCTTGGCTGCTCGCGAGATGTCGATGTTTGTTCTATCGATTGTAGGGTTCACTGCACAGTGCTCGTCTTTTATTATTTCAACCCTATATCATTTGGTATACGACGCGTTGTCGAGAGGATACTTACTAAGAGACACTGCAGGCGCAACCGATATGGAGGTACGACCATCTGAGATCCGGTTCAAGCAAAATAGCATCAAGTCGACCTTCCAGGACGGGCGTGACGTCAACGAAGCTGCCATCCAGCTGTGCCGGCAAGAGCTTTCGCCTTACAGTTTCCCGCGAATTCGCATCGCGAAAAAGAATAACAAATACTACTCATTCGACAACAGAAGACTGTATGTGTTTCGAGTAGCTGAATACAACGGAGCCTTGTCCAGTATCACAGTAAATATCGCACCGAGTTATAAGTTCGATGAAGAGACCTTTACCACTGATGATGACGGCCGGACGGTCAGGTGCGCAATGGAAGGACAATGAAGCACTGCAAGCCGAGTTGGCTAAAAAACCCTACCTTCATCCCTGAGTGCGCCCAGCCATTAAGCAACAGAACGTACACGTACAACTACGAAGGGATGAGGGTTGGATATCGGGATGTATCGCAGTCATATTCTCCACCGCCGACTAGACGGGTAAGAGGTCTGAGTTCATTCGCTACACTTTATGTGTGAAAATAGCTAACCATGCTGTCACTTCGTGTTTTAGATCCGGTACAACAATCCGAGTACCGACTCCTGGTCAAATCCGCGACGGAATGATTCTGTCTGTTCTTGCACGATTTTGTAGCATTGATTGCTGCCGCTGAGACACGGCCTGGGTTACATTTAACTCGGAGGTGGTCAGAAACGTATAGCACTTAACCTTTTATGAGTACTCAAAGTGGGCTTACCCACTTTCAGTACTTACTCTAGATCAGGGATCTCAAACTCAAATGTGCTTGCGGGCCAATTTCCTAAGTTTCTGATGACGCCGCGGGCCGCAACATCAATAATAGGGGTGTTCAATTTCCAAGTAGATCTTATTTGACGGGGCCGTGTAGACTGGCATTCCAAAGACATCGTGAAAATGTAATTTACTATTCGTACGACAAAAATCAAATTTTCAAATATTTGTATAAAATTGTTTGTTGCTGGGCATAATTTGTCAAAATAATGAGTTATGGACACAATGCGCGAAGAAAAATGCATCATGACGTAAAAGCTCTCGCGTCATAACATTGCAACATTTGACGTGCCAAAATTATAGGTGGTATTCTGAAGAATTTACAAAAGATTGATCTGATATCAGAGCATTTGAGCAGTTTAGCCTAATCCGGCTTTCTGGTATGATCCTGATAAGTATAGGCTATATTGTCCATGTCATTGCCAGATTGAAATTAAATCAGCATTAGATTTGCCTTCAATTATTGTAACAGATCAATAACAACGTAAATATAATAATTATTGTGCCATAATAATAGCAGTGTTTATCTACCTTGTCATCGATCCCTTGTGCTTTCAATAAGATTTATCGCACCCCCTGTCCATATTCAACACAATTTCTGATGGTACCTATGTTAATATCAAAAATTCTAATCACATAAAATCGCGCGGAACGGGAATTCAGTGGAATAAATTGGCCCCGAAAACATTCCATTTCCACAGTGCAGGGATCGCCAACTCAAAAAGGGTCGCGGGTAACTTTTCAAATTTTGTGGAGGTCACGTGCCGCATGAATTCAATATCGAGGTAAAGTAGGCCACACAGCTTAACAACCACGTTTTTAGAACTTCATGTCAGTAAAACGCTGTACTATCTAACATGGTCGACGGGCATACCTGCCACAAAAGGAATAAAATTGTATCAAAAAATATCTTCATCATCACTTACAATCTTATTTGAACTATGAGCTGCGCACGCTAGCTGGCAATACATTTCAGCAACTAAACAATCGATATTGGGGCTACCTAGACACGTTTGTAAAGTCAAAATTGTTTTGCTATAAGTTGGTGTGACTGCTATGAGGTAATTTTATAAATTGTATTGATTTGTACGGTGTCGGTATCCATTTTAAGTTAGTCGCGATGTTGTCTCGTGCAAATGTCGAAACTAGCCAACTGTAATTAACTGCCGAAAGTATAGGAACCCTCGACCAAATTTACTTTTTGACACTACTGCTATGAGTGCTTTTCGTACCTTTAATTTCCTATTTCAACTAGTAGTAGTTTTGAGATGTCTTGGAAATTGCCTTTTCTACTTGCATTTGAGTATAAATTTACGGCATTAAATCTACCTGTGTAGCGAGGCCGACAATACTTGACCGCCTTTGAATTTATTACATCGTTTGTACGTCCACTTTTCGCGTCAAAATTGATGAAAATTACACAGTGCTGCTTTACTTCGCAATTCAATGTACATTTCTTTATGAATTTACCATTTCCGTCGAAGTATTTGGTTTTCATATACAATCACAAGCATGGTACGTTTCTATTCCGTGCCGCATTCCATTATATGTTGTTGTTATTGTTCTTGTTGTCAATGTCTCAATATGTGTGTTTGATGCTGGCGAGGAACTTGGGAAATAAAAAATTCACCTGCTAGTAATATGCCAAAGAGTTTCTTGGATACATAGATGACGAGGTGAATGTAGCTAACTTATTACATGAGCGCTTGAGTGTTCATTAGATACCGCTTAAAAGCCGGTATCAGTATAACTGTAAACAGTGACAGGATATTAGATCTAAGGCAGGGGTCACCAACACGCGGGCCGCATGCGGCCCACAAGGTCATGTTTTGCGGCCCGCGACATGATTTCAGATTTACGAAGAACGTTTAGGAAAGCATTTTTAAATGCAGAAATTGATTGTTGATAAAAATATTGTTGTTCTTGTTCGAGATATGCTTATTCTCCTGTGCCCAACATCACTATTACTCACTATCTGATATGGCTTCAGCGATGGTAATAGAATTTCATGGAGGAATAATTAGCTGATATGAATGGGCAATGGGCATGGGCATATTGCCTTGATGTAAAATGTCCCAGACACTGCCAAGATCGAGACGCTTAGAAAACTACTTGAGGGCTTCCTCACGAGATCAAGTTTACGATGACATAGTTTTTCAGAAAATACCGTGTCTAGCTAATCCTAATATCAATTCTTTAGTCGCTGAAAAGTGCTGCCAGGTATCGTGTGCAGCTCATAGTTCAAAATAGAATGAAAGTGAGGATCATGATATTTTTGTTGTAGGCTATTTGTATTTCTTCAATAAAATATTATTTCTTTTGTAGTAACTATGTCCATCGCTCATGTTAGAGAGCATAGCGTTCTACCTATGTAAAGTTTTTAAACCGAGGTTGTGAGACTGTGGCCTCAAGGTTCAGGTCAAGAGTTCTAGATATCCCTATGTGGCCTATATTATCTCGATGTTGAATTCATGCGGCCCGCGGCCTCTACGGAATTTTAAAAGTGGCCCGCGACCCGTTTTAAGTTGGCGACCCCTGATCTAAGGTTATCAATGGATGAGCTGGGAATGCTTTTTCTTCATTATAGTCGGCAAACCGCTGTTGTCGACGCTGAACTTTGAACAGTCTATTGACAGTGTCCGCAGTTGCAGTGTTGGTATTCTCAGTGATACACATCAACATCGAGTCAACAAAACTGCTCGCTTTAACGCTTGGTGTTGCTTGAGTTGCCGTAGTGNTTANCATCAATATATCTACCACGCACGACTCATTCGAGCTACAAAATCACGCGGCCAAAGAGCCAACGAGGTGAGCAGACAAAACAAACAGATCGAGCTGTCTCGTATTGGGTAGATCCCCGTTTCCGAGATGAAGGGCGTGTTGAAGGATGGGCGATATTGGACTCGTATAGGAAGCAATGCAGTGAATACATACATTGTCGCTACAAGGCTCCGGTCACGCCAGTAGTCATTTGTAGAAGTGGAATTGGCCTAGTGATGATGAACGTGGCTAATTTCCGTAAGTCGATTTATGTGTAACCCAATTCGTTGGCGTCCACAGGTAGCTTTTGATGAATTTGCGCTGCATCCATCGTCTAATTTAATATAATCGGTTGTATGGTTATGGTGTATTCATATTGAGATAAACACAAATATTTTAGGCTGACACTCGTTGGGGGTAAACGTCAGCAACTGGTAGAGAATTGGAAATAACATTGTATATCAACAAACACAGTCGTGTCGCCGGCATGAAATGTCGAAGAGATCGTGGGGTTGGCGTATTCTGATAAAGGTTGTCTGCAAGACACACTAATGGAAGTGTTACCAGCCTATATCGACAACGCGAAATATGTCGTCTCGATAATTTTTCACATAAACAGAATTATCAAGCAAATGGTTTCCCATGGCAGAATTCATGGCCTTTGCCAGTTCTGGATCAGACAAGTGGAGAGAAGTCAATGGCGATCGTAATTCGATCCAACTCTGCCTTACCTGACCTTACGATGCTAGCTGAGTCGGCAGAAACCGCACTTTTGATAAGAGCCCGACCGATATGCGGTTGCCGATAATACCAAGTCGATATCGCACTTTGAGAGAAATATCGGTATCAGCCATTAGAGATATCAGTATATCGGTAATTTTTGTGACGTTGCAACATGGTAGTCGGGTGTCAGAGAATTATCATCTGTAACTGCTAGCATGGAAATATTGATATATTTCTAATAGGTTACAGGCGGGACATGGTATGGTGTGGTATGGAACGAAAGTTCGGTATGGAATATGGAAATGTGCAAGTATGATATGGTGTCGAAATTTTCAAGTAGAGTATGGAATTCTTTCCATACATTCCATACTTTGGCAGTTTTGCTAGAACCATGACAATGATCCAACTTTTTTTGATTTGTCAAATCGATTGAATACCTCATAAATCATTCACTGACAGGTCTATGTTCAATTGTTCATATCTCAAAGCACGACACAGACTCGCCCACCTAGGTCGACATCTTTTTGAAGACCCAAGAGTTGTGCAACTCGCATATGAAGCAAAATAACATTATTGATAAGTATTCCAATATTAATATAATTATTAATAAGAAATGATATTCGGCGGCCGTCACATTACAGCTTACATTTCGCCTGTAGTAACTTCCACTCCATAAAATACCAAGACGAAACTGCGAATGCAGCAATTTGTTGGACTTGGAAGACAATTCCTGCGCTTTGCTCGGATGATCACCACGCAATGTCTATTTGACACAAGCATCATCGCAATTGTCTCTGAGCTGCGTCACGCCATCCCGGCCTGCTCCGCGAATTATACCTTCATTAAATCCGATTATCTCTGATAAAAGAATGGACCTTGAAGTTGGCTAATGACGCTAATGAGTATGACCCACACATTCGTGGAGGAATCGGACGTTTAATTCGCTGTCGCAAAATCCCTAATGATTGTAACGATGTATAATTGTGTTGTAAAATTTATTCTAATTAGAGAATGCCTTTGTTTTATATAATTTTGTAGATGATATCTCTATATTACTGCTAGCATGTCATGAGCTTTTGTATAGATTCCCAAATAATCCCGCATATATTTTCCGTATCGCACAAAGAAATTAGGGATGGAATTGGCGCATCGGGGCGTTTAAATTAGGGTTACCATACGTCTTCTTTTAGGAGGATTTGTCCTCGTTTTTTACTTTTTTGAAAGTTATCCTCGGAGGACACCCTATTGTCCTCTTTTTTGAGAATTTTGGTCATATTTACAGCAAAATTCGACTGAGATGCCGTAAATCAGCACCGAAGTGACGCCCCGGCGGGTAGTTCGGGAGCTGAGAGGGAAGTTTTTTTTCTAGTCAACCACCTGGCAATGTGCAGGAAAAAACTGTATTTTGGGCACCGAGCGAGAAAGTTGACCTTTTTTTAGTCAACCGTCCACAAACTGGGAAAAATTTCCCATATTTTAGAGAATTTCCTTCGGTTTTGTTAGTCTGAAAATTCTGAAAAAGTTTCCTCTTTTCAGATTTCCAAAATATGGTAACCCTAGTTTAAATTGATCATATCATTCTAAAATAAACAGCATATAAATTCCGAAAAAATTCCACAGGTCAAAAATAGAACAATATCTGAGAGGGTGGGGAACTGCGAAAGTATGAAAAAGTATCAAATATGGTATGGAAGAATGTTGTCATGGTATGGAAAATTGTAAATATGATATGGAACGATTGGTTAGCAATTCAAGTATAGTAGGTTGTTCAGCGTACGTGAATATGTCAGGAATAGACAGCAGGATATCGCAAATGAGTCTGGCGTATAATTCAAATACACGGGCTGATAAATGGTAAGTCACATGGTTCGAGAAGAATGACATAAAACACGAGATATACAGATACAGATATGAGAGCCAGGGCCCTATAGTTTTCAATTACAAGTACAAATAGCGGTTCCCAAGCAGGCAAAAAGTAAGTTTCGCTTAAAACACTATGTAGTGGAAATATAGACAGTTTAAAACATTAACCACTTCAGTTATGAGTGTGAGTAGGCGAAACGTACTTGAGTACCCTGAAAAATTACAAGTGGATCGTAACTGACCACCCCAGCGTACAGGCGTTCAGATGCTGCCTTTCTAGTTTATGCCATGTCCGAGAGTAGCAATGGCTTCAAAGCCGTTCCAATAAATGATCTGAAGATTTGGAAATGCGCCTTTACCTATAGATGCCATATATTTTGAATATCGGCTAAAGTTATCGGGGTTACCGGTGATGTTATCAGTATTTTCTAAAAATTCCTGTATCGGTCGAACTGTAGGCCCTACTCTTGACACGCGTGAGTTTGGATATGATGCAGTACGTCGTTTGAATTGGTTGCGTCACAATGCGTATCAGTGACTCGCTTCTTGCTTGAAAAGGCGATTGCCACTTCGTTATTTTCATGCAATGCACAGGCCTACAATAGGCCGTGTGTTCCAAAATTGATAGATGAGGCGAATAGGCCTACTCGAAGAATTGAACACTACATTAGCAAAAGGGATAGTGTAACTAATATCGCAAATACACATTTTGCAGGTAACATATTACCACTGGCGCATAAAAGTTTGAGATCACATCAACCATAGAACCTTTTGCGGGGTTCGAACCACTCCTACTCATCACCCATTCTCTAAGGCGCCCCATAAGCAACTGTACTCTCTTTACGCTCCCTAAATTCATATGAACACTAAAAGCAGAAGTGGGTATATATTGATACCACAAACAGTTCGTAGAATAGTTTCCACTGCTTCATTGCCCCTGAAACCTTCACTTGTGGCTCACTTCCAACAAATGAACAATGCAATTGTCTTTTAAGTAACTATATTTTTCTGAACTTACTCATAGTCGCAAGCAACGCAACGTCGCAAAAAGAGGGGATTCAGACTGAATTTAAGTCTTCAGGGTCTGACTTGAGACGTGGCGACAATAAGTGATCATCAGGAAATATCAATGCTTGGTTAATAAAAATAAAATGTAAACTCCTCGCGTTTCATCTATATCGCTTGGATATTTGATGAATCATACGCTCAGTTAGCTACAAAATGCTTGATGGATTTCTGGAAGTCGGGTGATAGGGGTTTAGAAAGTGCGCGCAGCGATTGCTACCCCCGTAATTCGAATCTGAAACTTGACGCTACTCATTGCCAAAGCACGAGACAAGCCTGAGTGCCATTCTTGCAATCGTATATCGGGCGTTGAGAATGACATTCACCAGATTGATTTATAATTTTAACAGGGTTTCTTGACCTTTTTCCTGCAGCCCCCTTTCGAAAATTGCCTGGGTCTGGCACCCCGTATATTTTAAGGACGGTAATGAAAACAAGGGGTAAGCGATCGAAGTCTGGTCGGTCTTTTCGGGTTGGGACTTCACTATTGGAAATAGCTTGAATCGCGTCCGAGGACCACTCGACTAATTACCGCTATAATAATTGCATGCGCTATATTCGAGATCCAATCAAAATTGTTATAACAACCAGCGGATACGGGCTCATACCATCTGTTCGATTAACTTTACCATGAATTTATTCCACACAAAGCAACCCATATTATATAATCTTATTGTAAGGTTTCGGTTCACAACGCTAAACGGTATCATCGCTTATGATACGATAAGAAATGTTTTGAAGATTTAAATTGGTGGCTCTCAAACACAAATATATTTAGTTAACCATTATGACCAAAAGCTTCAAAGCATCTTTAATGTACGAATGGCTCTCACTCTTAAAATTGGTGAAGTGCCTCGTTCTGTTCGCTGCTGGATAAAATACCTAGTCCGAAACAATTCGTGAAAAATAACCCGAGGCAGCCTGATGGTAGCATTTTAACAAGGAATTAGCGATCTTAAAGTACGCGCATTTAATTTTACATCAATTGTAATAAACCACTGCATACATGGAAACATGTTCCAGCAACATTGTAGTCTAGTATTTCGCGCGTAGCGTGGCGCAAAAATTTAGAGATTTGACAGATTTTGACGAATGCTAATTTGCAATGAGAACTCGAGGAAATATAGAACTGTTTTTCTATACTATATACTCATATATCCCTACTGCACCCTCTATTCCAACGCCATTTTTCTTCAGCGTCCCCCATACCACTCCCCTGAGCCCAGCGCCCCCATATCGCTCCCGAGTATTTCAGCCCCCTTAAAAATTAAACACGGGGCTTCATAGACCTGATTATGCATCTAATAAGGAAGCATATTTCGTGCATGAGCTCGATATCTTGAATCAGTCACTCTTTCCTTGAATCTTCTCCTATATATTCCTCCAGATCTGTAAATATTTTCTTCATCCCCCTCGAAGAATCTTCGAGATTTCTCTGAAGCTCCTCTAACTTGCAAATAAAGTCCGTCATGTGAGAGCAGAGCTGTTCAACATTTCTGTAAAATCAAAACTCACATCGATGGTCGCAAAACAGACAGCGATAATCAACGTCCTATAATTACTTTATCAGGCTATATGTTAGCTTACAAAACCACGCCGCCTGTTCACTTGATTTCATCTCGAAACTGATTTATGAGAAATGCAATTTGAACACATGTGAATGCTTTAATGTTAATCTAAAATGACATGCCGTGTAGAATAGCTTCAACTTTACAGAACACATTATAATATATATCTAAGAGTATCGTGTTTTGTAGAATAACAAGTCCCATAGGGAGCATATGGTGAAGTCAAAGTGAACAAAAATTTTTAAATTACCTTATTAGATCTTGGCGTATTTCCGCATCGTGTGCAGACATGCAAAATACCGCTGGAAGCCAACTCGGTTTGCAGTGCGGTAGGGTCTCCCCAAAGCGTACGTACAATTCTCGTCCGTCATTGGTAGTCGTAAATCTGAGATCGTCCCAGACTACAATTGAAACCAATTTAACTTTTATCCGAGATATAACTCCCCGATACTCGGCAACCCTAAATACGTACAGTCTCCTGTTGTCGCGGGAGTAGTATTTGCTGTCCCTTTCGACAACTTCAATTATCGGAAAGCTACTAGCAGAAAGCTTCCGCTCGTATACATTTTTCGCGGCGATATTTACATCAGTTTTTATCACGAAAGGTAGATCTGATATTGTCTTGCATAAACCATATTTCTGAAGGTCGCAGGTACGCTTCCATGACCCAGCGCTTCCGCGTAAGACTGAAATTGACGCCACACGTCAGGCAAGACATCATAGCAGAGGCGGGGAATTACTTTGCTCGCATAATCGACGAGAGTAGGTGGTATAATTGTTACATGACATACCAATTCGACCGCACCATCGGGTGAAAATAATATAGTCGTGCTATTAGAACTGCGTTTCTTGAAGTTTGTTTACCCCAGCGTCGCTCTTCAGGAATGGTCACAGGATGGCGCCAGCCTCGTAATATAATTCCTAATGCTGCATAACAATCACCATCAAGTTGGTGGTCCTTTGCGGGAATTGGCTTCTTTGCCCTGCAGAAACGTCAATAGAACCACGTATGAATATCTCATGTCAAAGAGACATCATTAAATGAATTTTCCAGAGTATTGCATTTGAGTCGCGTGTACTTTTCCTTCTCAAATTAATAGGGTTAATTTTAATTTATGAATGTTCATAGGTCGGCAACATTTGTTTGCAGGTTCTACCAGTCTGCGGGGTTAAAAAGGTTGGGAGCCACTGTTTCAGTTCACGGATTACGCTCAAAAGTAGGTTTCGCAGAACGGTCAGAACGACGTCGCGGGCTGGATTTTGCCCGCGGGCCGTAAAATGCCCAGGTCTGCGATACGTAGAAATATATTTGAAGTAATGCTGAAACTATAATAGGAGTAACGTNTGTACAATTACAGCAAAATCTGACTAAGCAAAAGCACTCCAAAATGATTGTGTTTAATGAGTTTCGATTACCACATGAACTGGATTTCAAGAGAACAAAAATTATTATTATGTTTAAACGTTTAATCTAATGTTTAAATTGCACTGTTAATGTGATGGTGGCGCCAGCAATCCTGCTTACTGTCCACCAGTTTTGAAGTCGCGGCTTGACGTTGCATAAGCTTAACCACATGCCATTCTATACTTCTAATCGATTACGATGACTCGATTTTTACTCATTGCTCTGAATCCGTCTTCATACAGTCATGTGGTAGCAACGGAATGAGTATTTGAATAGCAAAAATTGACATTGTCACATTTAAAAGAAGAGGTGAGGCAGAAACGATCCAAGCCTCACCTGTGATCAAAAGCCAATACAGCTTGGGCCTGTATTTGCAGAATGTAAATGCGTTTATATTTTCTGACTTTGTCAAGTCAGACAAATGTCAGCAAGTGTAATGACTAGGGCGATTTTTTGACATGTCAAAAAAGTCAAAATTAGTCGAAAATTGTAGCGTTAGGTCAGAAAATTGTCAAAATTGATTACATAGTCAAAGTTTGTTTGTTCGTTTGTATCGTAGATGTTTGCACTGTCGGTGAACTTATCGTTTACATTTTACGTCTTTTAGGCTATTTTATAGGCCTGCTACTATTGGAGACGGCCCATTATCTGCTCATTGTAAATCATAAACGGCCAAATGAAACAAATTGACCTGGTGTTATGCTCAACGTACCGCAATATCCTAACTGAAGCAAGACTGCGTGGGCATTGGTTCTTGGTTCGGTGTACTAAAACAATTTATTTCTACCATAATGCGTGATGTATCTACTGAAATCCTTCATAGGTCCCGATTTCGTTAAAATAAAGATTTTTTATTTACAAATCTCTCAATTTTCAAGTCAAAATTTTTTTCAGGCAAAACTGCTTCGTAACGACAGACAATTCTAACCAGAAACGAAGATAAGTAGTACAATTCTAACATTAAGAGCGAAAACACCTAATTTACATGCACGAGGGCAAGATTTTGTCAAAATTGAGTTTTTAAGGTCAAAATCCTCTGAAAAAATCGCCGTAGAAATGACCTAATGAGTGTACTCGAATGCAGCCAGTTGTAATTTGTAGAAGTGATATTATCTCAGTGATGAGGACAATGTCTGAACGTCGATTACTTGTGACCGATTCGTTGGCATCTACGAGTAACTCTCGATAAATTAATTGGCAATGCTGACTGCTGAGGCGGCAGAAAAAGTCCTCTTCCTACTCGCAAGTTTTGAATACATTGCACTTTGCAGCACGTCGTTTGAATTGGTGACGTCGCAATGCGTATCAGTGACTGAGTCACATCTTCGCCGAATTGTTATTGCCACTTCCTCCTCTTTATTCGATGCGTAGAAAAGCCACGGTCATCCGGTTGAAAATCAATAGATGAGGCGAGAAGGCCCACTCGTAGATTCGAATGCTATATTAGCGGGATTCGCAGAGGCGGGTTAGTGTCTCTATTATCGCAATTACACATTTTACAAGTAGCATATTACCACTGGCACCGCAAAGAAGGGCAGAAGATAAGTTCACCGACAGTGCAAACATTTACGATACAAACGAAGTGCAGGTGGAAAAATTCTTTTGACTTTGTTAACAGTTTTAACAATTTTTTGACTTAACGCTACAAATTTGACAAAATTTTGACTTATTTTGACATGTCATTAACCATTAAGTGTTTTCTGAATATTGATACGCATAAAAAAAACTTCATTTTAAAACCGGTTATCAGAGCAAAAAGGAAATTGTTTTGCAAGACACAAAACTTGAACTTTGAGACTAAAACATGAACATCCAGTACATTTTATTCAAATTGAAATTATAAAAGTAAATCAGTATACATTCACCAGAGACTCTTGGACGTACAACAACACGTATGCAATGGAATAATATATTGATATTGAAATATGGCTACCTGAATCTTTCCAGCTGACACTCGTCTATGGTGTGTATTCCTCAACAACTATGGTATGGTATTGAAAAGGACATTTAAGATTAACTATAGATAACTAACCTACGGATAGATACGCAACACCCGTCGTCACGCTTGCTTGCCCGGAGGAAATTACTGCTCAGCAATCTGAACGCAACATAATTGTTAATCCCATAGCTGACGACCTGCGCGCTTAAATTCAATAAAGTTGATCTTATTTGAAAGCTACTGCCACACTGATTCCAAAAATATACATTAAAATCCAGTCAGGGCAATGGAATTCCTTGGAAATAGACCTCAAAGTCTGAAAATCGGCATTGTTCTAAGCAATCGCAGCGACGCAGCACAATGACCATAACAATGACCCTTGCGTGGTTGCGATTGTTCAGGACAATGCCGATTTTCAAACTTTGTGGGTTTCATTGTCCTGATTCGATTTTAATGTATATTTTCGGAATCAGTGCGACATTCGCTTTCAAAGAAGACCAACTATATTGAATTTAAGCACGCGTATCGTCAGCTATAGGATTAGCGATTATTTTGCGTTCAGATTGCTGAGCAGTAATTTCCTCCGGGCAAGCAAGCGTGACGACATGTGTTGCGTATCTATCCTTAGGTTAGTTATCTATAGATTAACAATCGCATCGAATGAAACTTCGAATAATCGAACTGATGACTGAAGCTCAATGTACTATTTTAGATTATTCATAAACTCCTTCTGTTGGCACATGAGTCGGCGGNTAATAAATTATACAATACACACTAAATCAGTGATTCTCGCTTCTCAGTCGACGGTTGAGCATTGTATGAAGTTTCCAATATAACATTGAGTTTCAAACATATATTGCAAATAAATTTGGGGTTTATTTTGATTTTTGAACATTAACCGGTCCGCAACATTCGTTTTGAAGTTGTACCGATCCGCGAGATCAGAAAGGTTGAGAACCACTGCGCACTAAATAATACGTGGTAGGCTACATTTAGGTTTGTGGTCAGGTAAGATGACTGGAAGAAATTCATTGCAGATTTTCAGATGATGCTAAATAACGGTAAAACATCACAATCCAAGCTGAAAACTCTTCCTGACGAAGACCGACCAAGGGGATTACCCGATTCCGCGATCAATTTTCCAAAGTCAATTGCGCCGGCTTCACTGCTTGCGAGTTGTTGATCGATACCGATGTTTTCTATAACGATGTGGGATTGTATGTGTCATTGCTCCACCGTCGTTTATTATTTAAACCCGGAATCGTTTGGTGTACTAAGCGTTGTATGGCAGTCTTGTGGTGCATTGAAATGATGAAAATTGTGGCAAGAAATTGTATTGATTAAAGGTTACTTTCAAATCGAGACCGCAGGCGCAACCGTCATGGATGTAAGACCATCTGAGATTCGGTTCAAGCAAGACAGCATCAAGTCGACCTTCCAGGACGGGCGCAATGTCAACGAAACTGCCGAGCAGCTCAGCCAGGGGAAGATTTCGGCCGACAGCATCCCGCGAATTAGCATTGTAAAGAAGAACAACAAATACTACTCCTTCGACAATAGACGGCTGTACGTGTTTCGAGTCGCTGAATACGAAGGGAAATTGTCGCGGATCAGAGTAAATGTCGCGCCAAGTAATAGGTTCAATGAAGAAACCTTTACCACAAACGATGATGGCCGTACCGTTAAGGTTCGCAATGGAGATACACTGGAGCACTATAAGCCGAATTGGCTGACAACTCCAAGGGTCTACTTTCAGTCTGGTGGCTATCCACTTTACGATATATCGGATATCGACGAAGCAATTAGTCCTCGACATCGAGCTGACTCCATGTCAAATCCTCGACCGAATGATTCTTTCTGGTCCTGCACGATTTTGTAGAATTGATTGGCACCGCCATGACACTGTCTATAGTTAATTTACTCAGAGGTGGCCAGTAACGCAGTATACGTCGCCTTTTATAGTCAAAGTCGGATTTGCCTACTTGCAGCACATATTCAAGTGGTTTATTTTAGCGTACTGTCAGTTCAACTTGAACAATGTTTAGGCAAAACTATACCTACTGATTACATTTCGGGTTTTGTAAAGTCGCCAGCATGCTGGCATAACTTCGCGTGACTTATGAGATAAATTGTGATGGGACCCCCATGAATTTCGTTTTGTGTCACGATGATTGAATATATTATGTAAGATTGTACTGATTTGTATGTAGTGTTAGTAGTCGCGAAGTTGCAATTTCGAAACTAGCCGCTTGTGATTAACTACAGGATTCTTCGATTATATCTACTTTGTGAACCTACTTACATGAGTAATTTTCACACCTTTCGTTTCCTACTTGCGATGGCAGTAGTTTTGACATGTAGGAGAGAATTGCTACTTCTACTTTGCAATTGAGCATAAATGGACGGCATTAGTTCCATACTGCAGTAGCGAGGCCGACTGTTTTGACCATGCACCTCTGAACTTGCTACATAGTTCAGACGTCCATTATCCGCGTCAAAATTCATGAACCTACACATTGCTGCTATATAGGCTACTTCGCAATTCAATGAAGATTTCCTTATGAATTTACCAATTCCATGTAAGTATTCGGCTGTCATATAAGTTCACAGTTCACACCTGTGTTGCGTTTCTATTTCGCACTGTACTGTATTATATTATTGTTGTACTCGATGACTTAATATATTGGCATTTATTGCTGGTGAGAAACTTATAAAAATAAAACAATAGTGGTTAGATACGTGTATTTGTGACGAGGTAAATACCGCCGACCATAATAAGCATGAGCCTGTGCTGTCCTCATTTTGTACCGCTTAGAACCCGGTATCAATGTAAACCGTGAATGAACAGGCTGGTTATTTTAGTATGCAGGGGACGCTCTGAGTNAAAAGTTATCAATGGAAGAGCCGTGAATGCTTCTATTCCATCATCATCATCAGAAAATCGCTACTGGGCTGAACGTTGAGCATTAGGGATGCAGTCTTTGCCGTTGCAGTCTTGGTATTTTCGGATTCGCATAAAGTCAACAAAACTGCTTCCTCTCGCCATTGGTATTGCTTGAGCTAACGTAGCGTTCGTTAGCAATGCATAGTTG
>ATSW01003544.1:0-21950 GCA_000444245.1 Botryllus schlosseri | reverse complement strand
TATAGAAATTAAACATGGAACGGCAACGACCGATTTTGCAGCTTCGTTCCGCTTCGCTGAGGCTGGAGTGGATTTCTGGCAATCCAAAAACTATCTTCCCGAGCGCAGAAATTACTGAATCTGGTCTTGATCGAAAGCTACTGTTGCACCAATTCCGAAAATATAAATTAAGATATTGATCAGGCACTGATCCACCTAGAATCTGTCCTCCAAGTCTGAAATATCGGCAATGTAATTTGGAATATCTGGAAGTTTTGTTCAACTCTGCTACCATGCTGGGACGTGACGGAAAATTCCTATAAATTATTACTTTTAATGGCCAGTAGGCAACCGACAATTCTTTCCAAGTGTTATAAAAACTCCGATATTATCGGTAAAGCGATATAAGCGGTCTCGGGTCTAAAAAAATCCGACGAAAAAGCTGCCGCGACCCGGGATTGAACCAGGGGCCTTCAGATCTTCAGTCTGACGCTCTCCCAACTGAGCTATCGCGGCAATTGCGGTGGCCAGTACGGGGCTCGAACCCGCGACATTCGCGTTATTAGCACGACGCTCTAACCAACTGAGCTAACCGGCCCATGTGTACTCCGACGGACCGTGGCGTCATAAACCAATAAATGACGTGGAAATTTCAAAAATGTACCTTTTATTGGGTTTGAAGTGTTTGCAGTTTTTTGATGGAATGCCGGGAGATCGCTATCACAGCACAATCCAGTTCGGACGTTCGGCTCAACTTCGTATACCGCACGCCACACTCTATCATGTCCAGAGGTTCGCATTCGAAAACCATCTTAAGTAGGTTCTTCCAACGGGGTTCTTGAAGTATGGGTTGCGACTAGGGCTGGGCAACATCGAGTACCTGAGTGATTCGATGCTGAATCACGTATTATGCTTCGAGTCGAGTATTCGAGTATCATTCACTATGATGTCACAGCAAATTGTGATATGTCAAAGTTCAAATACGTACCTTTTGTGTCCCCACAAAGAATAATGCCCGATATCCATCACATTAAACGACTTCATTGAACTTTGTGACAATGTTGTTGGTGGATCATGATTTCGGAAATGTTTTTCTAGTAACGGTCGTAACTTTGTACGATATGTTTCGTGTGCTGCGATACGCCCAATCAAGGTTTCAAGGCTTCCACAGAGGAAAATAGAATCGAAACCATATTTCTCGTTGATAAAATAATTTTCAGTAGCGAGGAGCGTATGATTTCAGTACTCGAATAATTCGTCATTTGCTACTCGACTCGACTCATTGAATTAATCACTCGAGTCAGATTCGAGTACTCGAATCATTGCGCCCATCCCTACTTGCGAGCATAACACGGGTCGCGAAGGGTTAAATTTTGGGCAGAGACGGCGCCTGAGCGGTCCAATATGTATGTAATAGCCTATTCGATAAATTTCTTGCAACGAAAAATTTCTTCGCGCTTCGTGCGTTCTCCGGTGGTGTTTCTTTTCTTTTCGGACGTCACTGGGTTGGATGCAATAGCCAATAAGCGAGACACGCAGAAAGTAGTTACTACAATATGGCGCGATCATGAACAAACGTCGAATTTGGGTTGCGCAAATTTGCTTGAATTCAAGATAAGATTTGTCCCACAATGTATTCTCTAGAAAACACCGTCGGAGACCGTTCGGATGATTTACTCTAGTGTGATCGTTAAGCGCACGAAAACGTTGGTTCGTGTATGTCACATAGCACACCGTATTTTCACAAGGCATGTGCTAAGCATACACATTACACATCCTGAAAATCGGCTGGTAAACTCAGCAAAGCATTATAAACCTGTGTAATTTGAATACATCGATGAATAAGTGACGTCCGATCCAAGTTCCGTAGTGTAGCGGTTATCACGTCTGCTTCACACGCAGAAGGTCCTGGGTTCGAGCCCCAGCGGAACTATATCCTCTATTTTTTTTCTATTTTATTCTGAACAATCGTCCAATTGTGAATTAAGGCTATTCTCGGGATGAGAATCTAGGGAATCTAGGGAATCTGACACCCACCTTGGCCTAGGCGATGTAAAGAGGAGGCATGCACACTGAATGAAAGTAAAGAAGATAGTATAGAAAAAAGAATGCGACAAAAAAATAGGGCGGCATGTCATGGGAAGTCGATAGGTCAGTCGTGGTCCGGTAATCTTGAGGATGGACTGTATTTATTTAGTAGTAATTGCTTGTATTTCGACTTGAATGTGGACATGCTCGTCGACTGTCGGATGGCCGGCGGGATACTGTTCCACACATCAGGTCCGGCATATTTGATGGAGCGATGATCTTTTCGGTCGATCATATGATATTTGGACGACGTGGACGCGCGTGTGTTGTACTTGTGCGCTTTTGATTCAGAGGTAAAGAAGTCATTGAAATATTCGGGGCAACGACCGCAGTGAAACTGATACATAAACTTGGCGATTTCTAGTTTCCGCATATCTTCTATGTTTAGGACGCCGAATCCGCCGCGTATATGCCAATTGTCAACATCTCGTTCTTCCCCTCTTACTCTCAAGCGTTCTTAATAATGATCTGTGAACACACGGGCAATTGAGCTTGCGGAGGCCTGCCATATTCCCAGAACCCAAAATGGGGACGCTTTTTCTCGGCGTCAAGCTTGGCCGTAACGGGCAAAAAAGTTACAATAACATACGTAGAAACGGGAAGTTCAAACAGATTCTTCAAGTCGCGAGAGAGTCGACCTTGATTTTAGTCAACACATCGTCAGTAGCTTGCGAGGTACTGACGTTTTTCATCTTCGCTGTCTGATCGCATGAAAATCTCGTTGAAAGCGAAAAAGAGTACGGCCATCGGGAAAAGAGAACAAATCTTCCTAAGAGAGAACATACGATATCGCTACATTTCGCATGCGTTGGATGAATTTCTTATTAGTGCATCGTTTTCTACATCCCGCATGTAGTCATTATGTCGGGGATTTTGCGTTAAGATTAGTAAACCAACCCCGATATTGTGGCGCGTCCGTAAAACATTGGTGGCTGAATGTGTTGCATGCTACAACAAACTGCATTCCGCCTTACATACATAATGAAACGATCCGTTTGTGAACTAAAGAGAAAACACGTATAAACCCGCGTAATGTGTATCGATTGTTGAAGTGGCAAGCGCTCAGCCGAGTTCCGTAGTGTAGTGGTTATCACGTCTGCTTAACACGCAGAAGGTCCTGGGTTCAAGCCCCAGCGGAACTACTCTGAAGCGTTTTCCTATTCTATTCGGTAAAATCTGTTGAGTGTACATTAGAGTTGTAACACAAGGGATGTTCTTATACACCATATGAAAATTTCTCCAGCATTCCTAAAACGACTGGATTATAATCCGCTTGTACGAATTATAATTTGACGATTATTGATTAAACTAATAATGACCTTGTTGATATTTCAGCACGCACTGGAAGTCACGGCAATCATATGTGGTACAAAGATCGAAATATCGTCCTCCTTCCTCCACAGTGGACAGTATACACACTCTTGATAATTGACGTTTCAATCCGTATCGTTGGGGTCCAATCCTATAATCTCATATCTGAAATCTTTCTGTGTTCAAAATTTTATCCTATTCTCTTTTCTGGGCTTCCTGGAAAAGTTACAGGAGAACTTTGTCGTGGGAAAGGAGCCAGGCTTGCTGTACAGACATTTTTCATTGTCGTGCTTATTGGAATGAACTCTCACTCGATATGAAATGTACTTGACTCAATTCCCAAATTCTGAACTAATCTGTAGAAAATTCCCATTCGAGAGAGATAGTGTTTGTTTGTTTTTGGGGTATTCATAGTGTTTGTCGACTGCTATGGTCATTTACACCAGGGCAATTTTCTTCATATTTTCCGTAACTGCCGACTTATAGCACGGCCCACCTCTAGGCTTTTGTAAGACCCCGCTGACGCGGATGAGGTGGCGAGGAGGAGCCTATAGGTAAACCTCCAACACTTAGGTATCGGAATTTGGAAGTCGACCTCGGTCGGACTCGAACCCGCACCCATTGGTGTTGCAGCCGCGGATTATACCACTGCGCGATCTTGTCGTGGGTTCGATCCCCCGCCGGGACATACCAAAGACTCGAAAATTGGTATCCGCAGCTATCCTGCTAGGCGCTCAGCAATCTCGGATAGCATGGAGGAGAAAAAAACGGGGGCGCAGACTAAATAAACTCATGGGGCCGTATCGCAACTCCGTGGTCAAAGCATCTCGATGGTGTAGGCGAAAAAGAATATCATCTCTCTCTCTCTGTCTCTCTAATGTAATTTGGAATATCTGGAAGTTTTGTTCAACTCTGCTACCATGCTGGGACGTGACAAAAATTCCGATAAACTAACACTTTTAATGGCCGGTAGGCAACCGACAATTCTTTCCAAGTGTTATAAAAACTCCGATATCAACGGTGAAGCGATATAAGCGGTCTCGGGTCTAAAAAGAAATTCCGACGAAAAAGCTGCCGCGACCCGGGATTGAACCAGGGACCTTCAGATCTTCAGTCTGACGCTCTCCCAACTGAGCTATCGCCGCAATTGCGGTGGCCAGTACGGGGCTCGAACCCCCGACATTCGCGTTATTAGCACGACGCTCTAACCAACTGAGCTAACCGGCCCATGTGCAATCCGACGGACCGTTGCGTCATAACCAATAAATGAGGTGGAAATTTCAAAAATATACCTTTTATTTGGTTTGAAGTGTTTGCAGTTTTTTGATGGAATGCCGGGAGATCGCTGTCACGGCACAATCCCGTTCGAACGTTCGGCTCAACTTCGTATACCGCACGCCAAACTCTATCATGTCCAGAGGTTAGCATTCGAAAACCATCCTAAGTAGGTTCTACCCACGGGGTTCTTGAAGTATGGGTTGCGACTAGGGCTGGGCAACATCGAGTACCTGAGTTATTCGATTCTGAATCACGTATTATGCTTCGAGTCGAGTATTCGAGTATCATTCACTATGACGTCACAGAAAATTGTGATATGTCAAAGTTCAAATACGTACCTTTTGTGTCCCCACAAAGAATATAATGTCCGATATCCATCACATTAAAGATAGTTTGGTATATCTTCGACGATATTACCGAGTAACGGTCGTAACTTTGTACGATATGTTCCGTATGCTGTGATACGCCCAATCAAGGTTTCAAGGCTTTCACAGTGGAAAATAGAATCGAAACCAGCATAATTCTCGTTGATAAAATAACTTTCAGTAGCGAGGAGCGTATGATTTCAGTACTCGAAAAAATCGTCTTTTGCTACTCGACTCGACTCATTAAATTAATTACTCGAGTCAGATTCGAGTACGCGAATCATTGCGCCCATCCCTACTTAACACGGGTTGCGAAGGTTTAAATTTTGGGTCGAGACGGCGCCTGAGCGGTCCAATATGTATGTAATAGCCTATTCGATACAGTTCTTGCAACGAAAAATTTCTTCACGCCTCGCACGTTATCCAGTGGTGTCTTTTTTTCTTTTCGGACGTCACTGGGTTGGATGCAATAGTCAATAAGCGAGACACGCAGAAAGTAGTTACTACAACATGGCACGATCATGAACAAACCTCGAATTTGGGTTGCGCAAATTTGCTTGAATTCAAGATAAGATATGTCCCACAATGGATTCTTTAGAAAACACCGTCGGAGACCGTTCGGATGATTTACTCTAGTACTAGTGGTTCTCAAACGGTGGGTAATTCCCCACTGGTGGGAAATTCAATGGTTTCTGGTGGGGAATAGACGCATTTGTTCAAAATTATATACAGGACGGTTTATATATTCACGGAGACACATGCGCAACTACCGTTACCAGTTCTCTGCTCTGGAATGTATGTATCGAAAATTATATTGCGTGTTGTTCACAAAACCTAATTTTTAGCTCTGGGTGGTCATTGGTCAATCATGGTGTCACAAACGCATCCAGCACGACTAGTTTGACGTGAAATACAACTTTCGCGAAATTCTGAGCGTTACTGGTATCGGTTCACAATACGTTTTATGTTGCAGTTATAGGCGATTTTCTTGCGTACTGGTGCGGTTATGTGTGTCTTCTGTAGTTAAACCAGCAAATAGCTGCTATGTGATTACAAAACTTGGGTAGCGGGGAACAGAACCGTTACTGCCGCACCTCAAACCCCCCAATTGTGGGGGGCGAGCTCGAAGGGGCCCAAAGTTATTTCGTGCATTACCATAAATTAAAGTATTTCTTGAGAAATTTATGTCATTTTTCAAAGATTTTTCGCGCTTTTGCGCGATTTACTGTCGACGGATATCTGATTATTGGATACTCCTTTCCCCACGAAAATAGTAGCATTTATAGAAATGGAGACTTCGATGTCGGCCATTACTGCGCCACGACGCAACGCGGCCTATGAAGTTATTGGCCATGTAACATGCAACAGCGAGAAGTGTGCCAGAACGAACAACAGCGAGAAGACCTTGGCCGAAAAGGAATGCCCTTGTGGTGACCGAAAACTTCGATATATATACAATATACTTATACATATATGTTTGATTGTCCATAGGCGGCTAAATGGCTGGCGCCGAATGTTCTTGTCCTGGCGATCTAAACGCCACAGGACAAATGCCATCTCGCAGGGAAAAATTATTTGCAATTAAAGCAAGACCAATTTGAAATCGTGTGTGCCTTTTAGTTTAAGCGATTTCCATATTTTTTGACATAACAGATATTGGAGGTCACGAAATAGCATATTGTAACGAAGCCAATATACCAACGGGTCCGCCCGAATATGTTTAATTCTTATTTAGGGGTCCTACCTTTTCCGACACACCTCACTCAGCTCTACCGGTAATCTGATTACGAGGGGATAAAAAATTGATAGCAAAATATATGCAATTCCCGATCATATTGACCGATTCAAACACAAATCATATAAATGTTTCACGCTTCACGCGTTTAGTCGATATAAGACGACGCACTAAACCAGAGGTCTCAAACTCAAATGTGCTCGCGGGCCAATTTCCTAGTTTTGATGACGCCGCGGGCCGCAGCATCAGTAATAGGGATATTCAATGGCCTTATTTGACGGGACCTTGCAGCCAGACATTCAACAAACATCGCGGGAATGTAATTGACTATTGTACTATTAACACTTGACACGGAAAAAATCACATTTTCAAATATTAAAATAAAATTGTTTTTGTGCAGGGCAGATTTTTTTAATTATTTAGTTATAGACATCATGTGAGAGGATACATCATGACATCGTAAAACGGTCGGGTTATAATATTGCAACTAGTGGACCTTTGTCGAGCAACAACTTTATGTAGAATATTTTGAAATTTACTGAAGATTAATCTAATATCAGAGCATTTGAGCGGTGTAGCTTAATACTGGTTTTCATATAGTGGTGATAAGTATAGGCTATTGTTACTGTCATTGCCAAACTAAAATTAAATAAGCATAAGATTTTGCCTTCGATATATCAATAACAGCTTGAATATGGTCATTATTGAGCCATAGTAATAGCATTGCTTCTTAACCTTTTTAGCGATCGTACCCCTTGTGCTTCCAATAAGATTTCTCGTAGCCCCTGTCCATTTTCAACACAATTTCTGACGGTAGGCCTACCTATATTAAATTCAGAAAGCCCATTCAAAAAATTGCGCGTAGCGCGTAGACTATTTTTCAGTTGAATAAATTGGCCAAGAAATATTCCAGAGCGTATAGGCCTACAAATTTTACAATGCATTACGTACGCCCTAAAGTGGTGCTTCGTACCCCTTCACCTCGGAGACAAAAGCGCACAAGTACAGCACACGCGCGTCAACGAAGAACAACTACCATATGATCAGGACTGAACATAAGAAAACGCATTGCTCTATCAAGTATGCCGGACCCCAATTGTGGAACAGCATCTCGCCGGCTATCCGACAGTCGTCGAGCATGTCCGCATTCAAGTCGCAAATACACTAACATCGACCTCGCCCTCCGCCACATGCCACCCCATTTTGTCGCTTGCGTCTTATATTCTCTCATTAATTTTCATTCAGTGTGCAACTGTGCATTAGGGCTGTTCAAAAATAACTTTTTTTTCCGGATTCCAGCCATTCAGTGCTTAAATTGTCAGGTTGCCACAACAAAGGCTGCACACCAAATTTGGTTCAATTCTAACAAGTATAGGGCTCCGCGGATCCAATTAAAAATTTTAATTTATACAGGAAAATTGAAAAAAAAAATTTTTAAATTTTTCTGTCAACCCCATGAAATTGTTGAGCTGTCTTCAGAGACGATGCAAAAAAAATTTGACTCAATTCGGACTAGTAGAAACGGAGTTATTCGAGTTTTTCGTTGATAATTCTCGGATTATCCCCAAATTAAGGATAATTGGAGAATTATCAACGAAAAACTCCAATAACTTCACTGTCAGTTGGTAGAACGGTGGACTGTAGAGTGTACGATACAGGTATCCATAGGTCGCTGGTTCGAATCCGGCTCGATGGACATTTTTCTGCAATCCAGTTCCGACGTCCGATCCACCAGAGGTCACGCCGCGTGGCGACGACCATTGATGAAAACTAATTTCATCGATTATTATAATCATTGGTAGTTGCCATTCGGTCGATCTCAATGCCATTCATGTTTCGTGACATGTTTGCTGTCACCAAACTTATTAGAACTAGTTATAGTTATAGATATTCCGAACATAAGCTATTTTGCGCGTCCAGTCTATAAAAAAAGGCGATCATGATCATGATCAGTGACGCGCGGCCAGGAGAGGCAAGTGAGGCAGTGCCTCACCTGTCGCCAGGACGAGTAAAATAATGTTTTGAAAACCTTCAATGATTATAACACCTATAATTATGGGTATTTTCAATCGATGTCCATGAAGCCTATATGACAATACGCAATCCATCATATAAACGGCTCCGAATTTATAGTATCTGATATGCATCAAATACTATTGTCGCAATGATTCAGAAAATCTAAGTGTTAACAACGTCACCAGAACTCCCCCAAAATGGCAAAGGAATGTGAAATTTGGCTTCGTTGCGTACAATGACAGCGCAGCGAAACAATAACCAGGTGATGCGCAGATGAATTTGCTTCACTCATTCCTGCCCAACAATTGCAGCGCAGTAAAACAATACGCTATCGACTTCCGACGGTGTAGTGTGAATCGTGCAGTTGTGACGGCCCACATTTAGTGCATATAGAAACTACATTCCCTTATTATAATGTATCTATATTTTCCAAAGTCCATCGACACCTACCTTTAATTATGAACATGTATAGTATAGCTTGATACGTAGCCTTGCGTGTGCAGAGTGCTAATGTGATAAGAAACAACTCACCAACTGAATCAGCTGCCCTTTTAGGTTTAAATATATTTGCAAATCTGACTCTACCGGGGTCAGTGCCTNATCGACCATGAACCTCACCACACGTCACTGACANATACATAATGAGAAACATGTCTACAACACACAAACATCGGATATAAGTAAAATAGCATTATATTTGGAGTTGAGTTCAAAATCAAAGAAAACGCGATGTTGCACATATTCTATAGCAGTGATGGATCCGTATAATTTCGGCAGTCTGAACGCCGCATTGAATTGATTGCGAAATGATCACCACGTACGACTTGAGCTTAAACTGCAACAAATAATGAACAGAACCTTTTGACGTTTGAAGTAAAAAATAACGAATTACCGATCAATACATAGGAAATGATATTGCAAATGAATTGGTGTAACTGTTGAATCGATACGACATGCTGTTACTCCTTAATATTATCAATATGCCACAAAGATTCACCAAATGATTAGATTAAAGTTCGAACTCGTTCGATTTCACGGACATGTTTCCGAATGATAAACAAAAAATGATCAATTCCATTCAAATGGTCGACAGGGACAGGCAAAGCCGGTAAAAATATCCGACTTAAGCCGAGAGTTCAACCCAGTGTTCACAGTGCATCTGTATCGAATAGTTGAGAATAAAAAGAACACGAAATAAATAGCAATCTCTCGGTATTACTAACACATCAAATGTTATGAATGCTACATTTTGATTGCATCGCAGTGGCAAGATTATAAGCAATAAATACACACTAAAAGACATTCGCCATCGTGAAGCACAGTCAGGAAATTTTAGATATTCGAAGACAGGAAAACAAATGACACCACGACAATCGCAGAAAATGACACATGATGACGTCACAATGTTTACATCCTCTGGAGGACAAGAACACGGCTGAGCATCAGTTTACAGTGATTCGTCCATTCTGATTCTTTGTTATCGCCAAGCCGATATCAAACCAATCGCTAAGATGGGAGGTAACAGAGTTGATATAAAAGTCTTACTCCTGCTGCTGATTCCTGTAAAAAGTAAACAAAGAATTATTAGGCCTCAATAGTCCGGCATAAGCGTATGGAGACTGTGTTCGATGTAGACTTGGACAATTAAAAAATTTAAGCCTTCTAAACGTGGATTAGAATTAGAATTATAACTAAAATAATATCTACACATTTTTCCAAATTAGACAAAAATTAGAATTATAGCTACACAGTTTTTCTTCAAATTACATTATAATTAGAATTAGGCCTATAGATACAAAGTTATTGCCAAATTGTAATAGAAAAAGAATCAATGAATTTGCGGAAACTTGGACATTGAATGCAGTTCAGTTTATATCAAATTATAGTTCGTTCTCATCTGCATGAGAATAGCAAATGTCTGTACACTTGGCTCGTTTCGGACTATTATATAGTTCTCCTGTATAATTTGCAGAAATTAGATTAAAATTTAGATTATAGCATATAGAAACATTTCATAAATTACATTAGAATTAGAATTAAAGCATAGAAATATTTCACAAAATAGATTAACGGCATTTTGCTCTAATTAGTCTTATTACGGTGGACAACTATATAATTATCTAGAATTATCTAGTTGTCCAAGTCTGGTTTGTTGAACTTTTGATCTTATCCATTTATTCACCGATCCCCGATTAAAAATCGTTTTACCTGAATTCTCGCATCCGCCTCTATTTTTCAAGGTTCGATCTTTCTCTCGATTCGTGGTCTGTTGCAGATATTCACCGGAATCTGCGGATGGTAAATCATCAAATAATTTGAGTATGCTCATTGCTCATTCGGTCTTTACTGTACCGTAAGACTTACCGCTAGAACGTGTTTCGACGGCTTGCGTATCAAGATTTACGCTTTTTGCACGGGACTCTTTGATTGTAGTTGAATGTAAATCCCTTGTTGTTGAAGTTCGTGGCAACGTCGACATCGTCTTGGGTATCTCAGTTTGTTCACTAATTGCTTCCGTTGATTCTTGAGTTCCGTGAGGAGAAGTGGTAGGAGATTCNGTGATAGAGTCANTTGAAAAAGTGTTCGATTCCTCAGATTCTACATTCATTCCAAATGTCGCAGTAGCCCTTTTTACTACATCGTCATATACCGACTGGTTATACTTGGCAGCTGGAATCACCTCGGTTTGAGTCAAAGCTGAATCTGTAGATCGAGGAGGTACTATATTATACGGGTGTATGACTAATACAAAATAATTATTGCTTACCTCTACACAAAACCTTATGGAGTGGCACTTCTTCAATTTTCCAATGTTGGTACAGATTGCTATTTTTATTGTGTCTCGAGCGGCTGTTGCTCGCTCTGCATTGGTATATGCCTTCGTCGATATTTTCTGCGTCCCTTATGATAAGGGTGCTTCTGATGATATAGAGTTCCTTTAAAAGAACATCAAATNAATATTACTAACGACGAACTATTTCAGAGACGAGTTCCTTTAAAANANCATNAAATNAATATTNCTAACGACGAACTATTTCAGAGACTGGGATCTCGACTNGATAATCATTGATCGTACATATACTAGTTTCCAGAGATTCCCATACTATANTTCACCACGTTAAATTTGCCATCGCAGCAAATCATTTGAACTCCTCTGATATCGATANTGCTTTTTTACGGCCCACGACCTTTACCGAGATTGAAATAGTCGCTTTTGAACGCTCTTGAGTTTAAATGGATTTTGGCAAAACTAAACTAATACACGCGTTTAATGTAACTCTGGGAGTTATCCAATGCGATACCAGAAAGTTGTCATGCAACCCGCGGGAACACAGAGGAAACTTGTAAACAATAAATTTTTGTACCCAAAATATCATAATATGGCTAATATATTTAACACGGTATTTGTCCCAACTAAACTAATATGTGCATTTCATGTAACTCTGGGAGTTATGCAACGTGATACCAGAAACTTCTCATACAACCCACGGNAACATAGAGGAAACTTGGAAACAAAGNTTACCACCCAAAATACCATGAAATNGCCAATATCTNTTAAAGCCCGTGTCTCGTTTTGCCNTTAGACTGACCTCAGTTTTAATTTGAATTCTNCCGTCTCGCGATAAATCCCGGATGATGCTCCGGTCGCTTTGATCCGGNTTTTGATTGTGATACCACCATTCGATCTCCGGAACCGGTTCTCCCTGAAAACCAACAATGTTTTGGCGTCGACGGAATAGGTTTAGGANGCGTCAGCGTGAACTTGAGCAGAATGACAGTCAAGCTCATAAACAAATACACAGAGTACTCAGGAGTACACCCTACACATTCTAGAGGACAAGTGGGTGTCTGATTTGAGACTACACCTTCCTACATTTTCATTCTATCGCCATTTTGTGGTGTTTTGAAATGATGAAGTTATTAATGAACTGATAGTGATACGAAGTTACATCTACTTCTATACTTGATTGCCATGAACTAAAAATATACATAAAATAAACTCAGTGGCTTTGCATACCTCTGCGACGCATGTGAGTCGAATGTCTTCTCCGCATTTAGCGATCGGAACCTCGCTCGGCCTGCTCATGATTCTAGCGCTGTACTCTTGAGCTGAAACGTAACGAAATAGTACGATTCGAATTTCTGTTCCGTGTTGGAGATAGCAAAGAATCAGAAATATCTGCTCGTTCAAAGCACGTTGCCAAGGTCACCATGAAATATTCATCATCAATTAATTCTCTTTTTCGTAAATAATTGATTTAGTTTCCAACCGTACAGATAGAGATATTGATCGCAAACAAACATATTGAACAAGAAGTAACGGAATGCCATGCCAGGTAGAAAACGGCATAGATATCAGAGATTACTTTGACCGCCTCTGATATAGCTTGTGTAACTTTCCGCATTTTGCTATAAAGCTGGACAGTTCTGGTGCAGAGTTATGTCGCGTGATCCGAAGACTACATTGTTCACCATATGCACAATTCAGTCTCGCTGATTCAAGCTCAATGCGCGAAGTTTATTCGATTTTGTGATACATGCAATCGATGTAATTTAACGCATTTATAAATCAACCACGCGTACACGGGTTATCAAACTCAACTCAATTAGTAAAGAATATCTCTGAAAGACCCCATTTGTTTGATAACATTTCGCGAAAGTCCTCACAGTAAATCGGACCAACCCCGAGACAGCTGAGTCCAGCGTACGGCATAGTTACGCAACCATTCATTCACCGGATGACGTCAGACTATTACGAGACTGTTGGGAGTTGCGCGTATCATAATGGATTGTTTAATCGCTTGCCCGGGTGACAATATCCAGCCCGTGCCTTTATATGTTAATGACGTGTCGCATCTCGATATTCTCAGGGGTTCGATGGAATGTGACAAGAATTCTGGTTGGTATATAGTTTCTATCGCCCGTTCAACAATTTCTACAGAACGAATACTTATCAGCCCTCAAGATTACCGGACCACTATCTTATATATCAACCTCGCCTATTGCGTCATTCATTTTAATCACTAGTCGTTTTATGTTATTCCTTATTTCTTTCCATCCATCCAGTGTCTAGGGCTGTTCAAAAATAACTTGATTGGTGGATAATCCGCGATTTTCAACGAAAAACTCACATAACTCCGCTTCTAATGGTCGGAATTGACTCAAATTTGTTTTGCAACATCTTTGAAGACAGCTCAACAATTTCATGGGGTTGGCAGAAAAATTTGTAAAATTTTTTTTTCAATTTTCCGTAATAAATTAAAAATTATAATTGGATCTGCGGAGTCCTATACTTGTTAGAATTGAACCAAATTTGGTGTGCAGCGTTTTTTAGGGTAACCTGACAATTTAATCAGTGAATGACTGGAATCCGGGAAAAAAAGTTATTTTTGAACAGCCCTTTGCACACCTCTTATTTACATCACCTAGGCCCAGGTATAGGTGTCTGATTTCAAATACTAACTCCAAGTCGGTTCGACACCGTCCTATTATATCGCAGTCTTGAAGTGTTTTGAAATTATGATAATATTGATAAACTGATACTATAATTAATATTATAAAACCAAGCAATCATGTATCAGACTCACGTCTTCTGCGAGATCCACCTTTACAGTTCGCCATTTCTCCGGATAGTATCCCAAACAGAAAAGCCACAAATAATAAATTTCCGTACATCCTTCAAGTTTGTGTGCGTTGTTGACCAGCTAAAACTGCTTATCTACAGTAAGTTGCCAAAGTCTATTAGGAATACAAGATTGATGATATGCAGTTGCTTATAAAACCAATCTACTGCAGGCGTACAATGATTTGATTTGCTAAATTCCTGGACAAACTAATGCTGCAAAGCGATACGACTAAATTGACGGAGNACCAAACTTGACGACAGTGCTAGACCTGTTTCTGGCAAGCCAACGTTCACTCTTCACTCAGCGTTCGAAATTCCATACGGCCGAAACCTGCTTTAAACAAATCTCGTATAAGGCGATTTGCGTTGGCCGCACGATACTCCCTGTGATGTGAAGGCCTACCACTTTGCAACTGCGTCACATTTCCGTTAAAATCGCTGTGAATGAATGATCGAGCTCACCGTGATATTGATGCACACATATTCAACTCTGATAGCGTATTTTCGATACTCTGTTAAAATTACTGCTATAGATACCAACTCATAAACTTTTCTGCAGTTTAGAAGCAAGAATTCACGATCCACACGCTACTAGCCTCTTTCAGTGAGTTGAAGACATTATATATGTCGAATCAGTTTATATATCCTGAACCAGTAATAAAACTTGAGCGCTAATTAATTTCTTTGTAACAATTCTTTATCGCAAGTTTCGCCACATCGATATCATACGGAGCAGCTAATGAATTACAGAATACCAACACACGCAGCCTATGACAAAGACTACAATTTCCAACAAAGTGTCGTATCACTGGTATCAGCGTTCCCTCGCGCCAGTATAGAAAGATTCCCAGACGTGATGACGTATGCAATTGCATAGTGATGCACATGCACATATGAATAAATATCTGAAATAAACCCGGATCTTTTTGGCTGACACTCGTCAGGGGTAATCGTCAGCAACTAGTAGAGAATTGGAAAGGACATTGTATATTAATAATCGAGTGTCAGCCAAAAATATTCGGGTTTAATTCAATACGAATGTATTATTCAATTGTGTATCGAAGTTTTGTACCACCAAGCATCTCTTCGGGGAATAAGCCCACGCTCGTAAACTGAGGCAGTAGTAAATCACATGTAAATCGTACACGATATATATTTAGTTCATCCTGAATCGATGCGATAAAGTATGACTTGTCAACACGCATCGTATACTTATGCCTATTATGTATATCGAGTGGACTTTATAATATCTTTCAATTGATGTTATTGCTAATATGTATTTAGGAATCGTTAATTTATTCGAACCACGGAATCCAAGTTGCAGGCTAAGCTACCACATGCGTACGTTACGACATTATGGAATGCTTTGTCACGCGAATTATTACGATTACGACCAGACGGCGTAACGCAACGAAGTGTAACATACAAACAAAGAGCTTTAACAGGTTTCTTGTAGCAATTGTTAGAGCTCGTGGTTGAATTTTTCTTTCTTCTCGGCTTTGATATTAACTGGCGCCCAATTCGAATTGAGGTAATTGGAAAATAATGGCAATATCATAGGGGAATAGTATATTCATCTGACACTCGTCATGGGTAATCGTCTGCAACTAGTAGAGAATTGATAAGAACTTCGTAAATCAACAATCGTATCCCAAAATATCACGTCACAGACGGCTAAAGCTCAATGTACTATTTTAGATTATGTAATATGTACTGCGTGCACGGAATACACGACTGTTCATATTCACAGTTCTTTTCAATACTCTACTAGTTGTCGACAATTACTCTTCCGTAGAATATGCTATGCATATGAGATACAATATGTGAATAATATTACTGCCTGCATATCTGAAATTTATGTTAGATATTGCTAACTTTGGGTAACAGCTTTGATATCATTGACAGTCACCCTGACATCGTAACTCTTAAGTTACATCAGACACTACGCAATTCGACTGCTGACCCTAACGTATGGGGATTACGCGTATCGGATACCGAGGATGCATTATTATGATGTGATTCCGTAAAAGTTAATCCTACATTCCGAGTTTATCGATGACTATATGACAGGTTATTTTATTGGATTGCAAACAACATCGTTTGAACCTGAACATCGCACTTACATCACCTGTTGTACAATCACCCAAAATCTACGAAGCATACAACTTGTGAATCTCACAAACAGCACATCGGCAGAATAGTCTTCACGACACCTCTGACTTAACTTTGAATTCGACAGGACATGTTGAGTACCATATTTTCGTAAAACGTGTGTAAAGAATGGTTACATCTCAAGGATATAATCATAATATCTCTCACAGACTTTGACAACTAGATAACTCAAGTTGTATAAATAGACTAATTAAAGTAAAATGCCAGTGATCTAATTATAAGCTAATAGGTAATTTCTGAAATGTTTCTACGCTCTAATTTTAATTCAATTTTACCTTCTGATTTTTCCTGAAAATGCCATAGCAGAACTGTATATAGTTCGAAACGAGCCAAGCACGCTGTACAATGTACATACATTGAGCAATCTCATGCTTATAAGAAGGCTCTCTGATTTAATATGAGCTGAACCTGGTTCAATTTCCAAGTTTTTGCAGATTCAGCAATTCTAATTCTAATATAATTTGGAAAATGTGTAGCTATATTTATAATTCTAATTTCGCTATGCTCGCAGTTGGAAGTTATGCTTATCATGCCGCATGGCTCGCCTTATCCCAAAACGGCCATTGCTCATGCTCATGGTACAAAACGCCTTCACCAATGAAAATGAGTAATCCTGTGACAGCATTGACTATCACGCTCTCATTTGAAACGCGACCGGGCAGGAAACTGCGTTCCCGAGTACCATTTAATCATAATCAGCGGTTTCTGTTATATATATCAGGTCAAGACTCACATTGCACCATACTATACACAAGCACGTTGTGTTGTAATGTATAGATAGGAGCATGTCAAGACGACCAAGTAGACCTGCATTGTAAACGACATTCGTGTATATCCCCTATTTGCACCATAACATTAAACGGCACTGTCAGGTACCAAATCGTGCTTTCATTCCCTTTCAATGACTGACATAGAGTCAAACCCACCAATTCGTATGGAGATACAACCCGGGGGTGTAGTGGGGTCCATTTCCGTGTACAAACCTAAGAAATCCTAAAAAGTTGGTTCACGTACAGAACATTTTGTAATAAGCTGTGAGCGGTTTCAATTGTAGGTTTAGTGGATGGGTCTCATACTTTCAGCAGTAAATAAGAGGTGAACACTTTCGAAATTGATAGACGTATGATAGCGACTGGCTCGAAATGAGCAATGGCTATAGGGCGATTTTTTTGACATGTCAAAAATAGTCAAAATTATTTCAAAATTGTAGCGTTACGTCAAAAAAATGTCAAAATTGTTTACAACGTCGAAATTTTTTTGCAGCCTGCATTTCGTTTGTATCGTAGATATTGCCATATCGGTAAAATTACAGTTGTAGACGGCCCATTGTCTGCTCATTGTGAATCATGAACATTCAAATGAAACAAATAGGTTGAAATGGTGATATTATCGAATGTTAACATTCGATAGTGTTATGCTTAACGTACCGCAATATCCTACCTGAAGCAAGACTGCGAGGGCATTGCATGGTTCCTATATCAAGAGGCGCAAGAGGAAAAATTGTGATGTAGACACCATTGTCAAAATGAAGCAACACGGTGTGTCACCAGCAGTGTATACGCACAACTTCAGTGTTGTCAGCCAACAACTGTTGCTGTTGAACGTTCTTTCTCCATTCTTGGCAAGCTCTCAGCAAACAAAATGTCAAAATATTGACTTTTTTGGTCAAAATCTTCCATTTTTAGGTAAAAAAAATCGCCCTATCAATGACACTACCAATAGGTACAGGTACAATCTTCGAAAATATATCCAGCTACCGGGGCTATTCGTTAAATTGTCATGCTAGTGTCCCGCAAAAAGATTATGCAAGCATATCACAAAACTATTTCTACTTTATAAAATCCAAAGTGTAAAACGTCAGTATTATGTGGAAGTGGAAGCAGTCCACAACACATAATCACTTGAGCAAGTAGCACAAGTATACAAAATGGTCCTTTTTTAGTCAACCTTCCGAGCGATGAGCGTTATCTGTATAAATTTCCCATATTATTTCTCTTATCGTAACTTGAAACAAGCGTCCACTTTTTCGGATCGAAAATAGGATAACCCTAAGTAAGGGACAGCGAGAATGAATTCAACGAGGATATTGTTGTTGTGATGACGATAAGCGCGTGCTACCCGTGGTCGGCCCGGGTTCGATTCCCTGTCGAAGGTTTATCTGGGCTCCTCCTCCCCCGCGTTGCTGTTCTTACGGCGACAAAAGTCCAGAAAAAGACCCGGTGAAAGAGCGCACTCACATGAAATGGAAAGAGCAAGAAAAGACCCGCGGAATAGAGAATAAAAAAAAACTGTGACACCGGGCACTAGATCTAGGTGGATACCAGTTTAAGAGACCGCAACTGGTCGTTCGGCATCCTCCTGTATGTTCATTAGATCGCATAGTGTCTTATCGCATTGTAGAATGTGGGTTTCTTGATCAGATGACAATATAATCTAACGATTGATCGATTATTGTTACTGATTGATTGATTTCCCTATCATCATCAAATATATACACCACACGATTGCGATATAATAAAAGATCAGACACCACCTGGAAATTAGAAAAAATTCCTTCTTTTAATAATTCAACAGTTTCACATTTATTCATGGGATTACTAAATTTACCTGTTAAAGCAGAATACGAATCCACGTAATTCCTCGATTTTGAGTTTCAAAATAATTCAACAGATCAAGTTTGAGTGTGTCCAAATAAACTGACGACTGCGCCTTGCAGAAATACATTGTTCAATTATTTATAAGGCTTCACACTTGCAATTGATAGCTACGCATGCTGCCCACCGCAAATGTTTTAATCTCAAGAGATAGGCCTATGTAAGTAACTAGAGCAGCGGTCGTTTGCGGAGGCCTCGCGGGCCTCGAACGGCGCGCCGATTGTTGACATCTCGTAGTACGAAGCCGCGGTTGACGACCTCGAAATGCTCTGACGCGCTCCCGTTGAGGTCTCCTTTTATGAGCGAATATTCACCCACTTGCTTTCTGATATGAAGACAACTCTTTTGGTCAGCATAAGTATCGGTTTCCCAAAATAACATGTATATTTCGCAATTGGCAGAGGATATCTAGGAATATCTTAGAATCGAGATGATTCCAGTGCTGAAGTACAGTGCATCAAGTGCAAGATTTAATTTGTAACAATCTTCATCTTAATCAACAATGCTCGATGAGTACTATTATTGTTATAGTTTTCTAGTGATGCTGATTGAAAATTGGTCTTGCGCACTACGGCACTGGAAAATTACTAATAGGCTACATTCTGTGAAACTACTAAATATAATGAAATAGGTTCAAGCAAAATGATTACTATTTCAATATTGTTATATATATCGCAAGGATCGGAGCTGTGATGCATAAATATAGACACATTCTTTACATATCAATATATATATGCCGAAACAACACAACAGTTCTGACAGCTAAAAATAATGATTATTCTCCTTGTGTGGTGTTTACAATCAGCGATACTCCGCTAAATGACGCTAAAGACCCTTAGAGTGCAGAATGCAGATAGGTCAAGAGCAGAGGTCTCAAACACGCGGCCTGCGGGCCGCATGCGGCCCGCCAGAGCATTTTGTGCGGCCCGCGATGACATTTTAGATTTTTAATACTTTGACAATGTATAAGTGTCACATATATCTTTTCAGGTTATAACGTCAAAATTCCGTCTTAAATTGCCCCGAAAGACTGAAACTATTCATCAAACTTCACTATAACATCAATTGCAAATGCTACCATGCAGTGGAAGATTCACTATTTCGCCACATTTCCAGTTCATGATGACAAAATCTGACACTTAGACGATTCGTGACTGAAATTTGTGAGTTGGACTTGGGCGCGGCCTTTCTTAGAATTACTCAGACTCGGACTAACTCGATGGCAAAATGGAAATGACTCGAGTGGACTCGGAGTGACTCGGAATGGCGTGAATTTGTTAGAACCATGGACGCAACAAACTAATCCCGTATCAGGGGAATAGTAATAGATCAGAAGGTCGCAGCTTGGTATTTCGCGAACTAAGCAAGTAGTTATGGCTACCATTGGCAATCTGTCAGTTACATCGTTGGTCGCTAAACAATGGCCCGTTCGGCGTCCCGACATTTTAATCACTAGGACACATTCATTAATATATTTATATTTGTTTCTGCTCCTATATTTGAAGATATTTGGCCACTTATCAGAAATATACCCGAATCCTGCATTGGAATTACAATGCTCAACCTAAAATGTTTTGATACCAGATCAGTCTCTATTATCAATCTGTTAAATTCAAAGTATTCATAGTAGCTGCAAAATTATAACCCGATAGCTTTTATGATGGCATCATACATTTGTCCGCTCATATGGTGTCTATATCTTATAATTAATATATATCAAGTACAACAACAATTCTATTCAAATCGTTATAAATGTGATGATTCTTTTCGTGCCAGGCCTGAATTTATACAAGAGTAAATCACATTTGACGATATGTGTTTACTGTCAGTCTGTTGGATCCGCTCACTTTGAATAGGACAATTCATTCCCGCCAAATAAGGCCTACTTGGAAAGACATAGAACAGTGGTTCTCAACCGCCGGTCCGCGACGATATTCCTGCCGGTCCGCCAGGTATATTAGAATTTTATACTTTAATTTTAAGATGCAATGTTGAGGGTTTGTTCATTGATAAAATAAATAAAACATCAAATTTTAAACTGATTCATAACTTCGTGAGCTAACATTAGGGCTGGAAACATGTTCGATTTGACTTAAAGTTCAAAATGCGTCATTTGACGACAAGCGAGCGAAAAGTACAGAACAGATACGAGCCGACTCATCGCTAAACAGCGAAGTTAAATCATTTGTTTTCGATTCATTCATTTTGTGCAGGACCGTATCTGGGGCACCCCAAACCGCACAATTGGAGTGGGGCCGAGCTTGAATAGGGCTCAAAATTATTTCGCAAATGAACATAAATCACAGCGTATTTATTCGAAACTTTTTCTAACATTTTTCAATTTCATTTTGCGCTTTGCACGATTTATTATCCCGAAATGTCTTGCTTATTAGGTGCCTTTCTCAGAGAAACACTGAATGATTTATAGGTATTTCTGCGTCAGCCATTACCACGCCACGACGTACCAACACATAATGAAGCTTGGGTTAACATGGGACTCCGAAAGGTGGGCCAAAAATTCGGCCGCGAGAAAACCGCTTCCGTTGTGAATGATCGAAAATTTTCGCTATTGGCGCGATTAAGCAGGGTTGTAATGACTCGAGTCCGACTCGAGTCACGATTTTCTGATGACTCGACTCGACTCGAGTCAGTCTGTGTATTGACTCGACTTGGACTCGAGTCATTGCGCATGACTCGAACCAAGTCATTGACTCGAGACTCAGACG
>KE605268.1:2804-19115 GCA_000444245.1 Botryllus schlosseri | reverse complement strand
CTTTGGAAATTACTGATGCATAGAAAAGCTTGTAGTACATTCTAACGAATAATAAGCGTGGCATTAGGAATTCATTTGCGTTAAGTGATTCGTACAGGAAAAACAGTCTTTTTGGGACTGCTACTGTTTCCCACTTGGTAGGAGCGAACAATAGTTCTGACGCGACACATTGGTTTATATACTGAAACCTTATAATAGGTTTCAATTACCAAGAACTCACGGCGAAGAAAAATTTTGCATTAAGGAAAACAAATTTACAACGTGTTTTATTTTTGCGCCACGCTCACAAATGAGCTATATACCTTTATCCAATATCCAAACGGTATCTATCTATGCGTTCAAAACTTGTTATGCACCGGCGGTACGTATAGGTCTAGAGTTCATGAGATATCCGCTTCCAAACCATATTCAGGTAATTATCATGTGTGAGATTGGTCATCAGATCGTGAAAAATACACAAGGTAACAGACTCAACACCTATAGAAAGAAAGAAATTGAAGATCTGAATCCATATGGTGATATGAGCAGCAGTTACAGTAGTCCAGGAAATGCGACATTGCAAATTAAAATTAATTATGATGATAATAGAGATATGCGAATGATGCCCCAACATTGCCATATAAAAGGACGATTCGATATTGCGTTGCTAGTACTTATCAGCGACTTACAGACGGACACTTCGATTCCCTGAATTTTTAAACAGAATCCAGTCGGCTCGGGTCAGACTCAAAATTCGCACCCATCGGTGTTGCGACAGCGAATCTCATTATTACGTCACTCCAGTTTGGAAATATGCATCCACGGTAGTTTCTACCAACTAAAATATTCCGATGACTGTCGTGCTGCCGAAGATAAGACATCCAACTCCCGTCCGGAGAAAGACGTACTACTGAACGTATACACCAGTAGGACGATCAACTCCGAACAAAAGTCAAATTATTCAACAAATCAAAGAGTTTCTTCGTTGATGGATAAATGCCGATAAGTCGAAGCATGAACTGAAAAGTAAAATCAAAAAATAGAAACACGGCAAATTCAATATAGTCATTATTAATTGGGAAAGCTGTTTTGTAGACATAAAATCATCCGGTTAATAGACTGATGAATGAGCGCTGTCAGTGGTCTCATGTGCGCTGCTATAATCGTTCATTCGTATTGGCCATTGCAATATGTAGGCTACTAGAGCATAATTGTCCTGAAATTTTATACCCACAAATATACCAGGATACTTATAGTCTGTTTCTGTCGATGAATCCATTCAATTTTCCGAAACACATAGATTGTATACAATACAGAGGAGCACAAGTGCTATTTGTGTGGAGATTGTAAGCAGATAGCGCCATAAGCCCCACGAAAAGTTGACAATGCGCGCCGTCACGCAAACATGAACATCCTCGACCTCGATCCAAATCGTGTCGGGGGCATTGAAGCAAGAGGCAACGCCGCTCAGAAACGCAAGCCAATAAATCGCAGACGAAGCTTGAAGCGCGTTCAAGCACGCCGCGGATATTTCAGTTTGGGGCCAAGTTCAGAATACATTCATATCCAGTAAGCAGTATTCAACTAGAGTACTCGGAAATATTTAGAAACTTGCAAAATCCATTTGGGAACCCTGACCTGTCCGAATTTTTTACGCCATGTATACAGTAAGCCTCTTAACAATGCAACAACAACGTCTATACCGACTCTATTCAAATCATTTTCAAGACAATATCAGAAGTGTATCAGAATTCAGAACAATCTAAACATACTATCAATCATCCAAAGTGTGATTAAAATTGATTTATAATATGTAATCACGCAGTTTAGCGACAAGTTTGCAATCAAAAAGGTCCACCGATCTCGATGCAAGCAAGGCAATTACTACCAATGACTATATTAGTCTTACCGTGAGCATTTACTCTGTTGGAGTTTCCACATTAAACCGACGATGCATAAGTAGCTCCTCAATCGCTGGCAACCAATTGCAATCTGCCGCCACGTTCGCCGTCCTCAAAAGCTGAGGTATGTATGATACAGGTAATGGATACTGCTTCGCAACACTGCACACGCCGAATTAGGCGTTCTTAACTCTCTTGAAACTAGACGTCCACACGGTACGAATCAACAAATGCTCTGCCCCAGCTTATGAGGGAAGAAGGAGTTAATGTTGTTGGATTTTTTCGGGGTGATGTTCCGCTTCGTCCATTTTTCCGTCTCTCATAGACATTGAGTAATAGCGAAAGACAATGTTAAAACCGATAAACTCTTCAGCATCAATTTTGTTTCGTTGTTAAATGAAAACCCGAATCCCAAAGAATTACAATAGAAAATCGCCCAAATATTTCACGAATGAAATACAATACTGAAATGCGTTCCGGCAGATTGCCACTCACACATATGTATTTGCCATGAATAGGAATTACTGTGAAATTGTTTTAAGATTCACTGCCCACGCCCATATCATGCTAATATACACTAATCTGAGATATATGGAACAATAGTATCCTATACATGATTAAAAAATATTTAGAGTTGGGCTATGTTCAAGTGGAAGTGGCAAGTGGAAGTACATAACATACATCTTAGATACATATACTCGACTATAAAAGGATTTCCAGACGAAAGAAACACCCCCTATACAGACGGATCTGTTCGTCAGAAAAATAATCTATGTACTGTATAGTATCCAAGCGCTATAACGTTTGAAGTCCTTATTCTCTGACGATGCTTGTCGGATAGCAGTAGATCCGGAATCAATTTATTCCTTACAAACCCATGCCAACGATTAACAGCATCAACATATCTAAATTAGGTAGCAACACCATCTTTTGGATGTCCGTATTTCCTAGTTTGCAGATGTAGTTTTGATAACAGCGTAAATTATATATTGCCGGAACTTTCGTCGACTTTTGGGGCTAATGCGCTCGGCTGATTATTTGACGGATCGGTGCCTCTATATTCTTCGCATTGAGGTTTTGAAACAAAAGACCGCAAAAATGCGAGCCAACGAAGCGCGAAAAAGCGGGTAAAGTTTTGACCCGGCCGTATACCATATGAAAATTCAAAAGCCGATACTTTTTGGAGTTTAAATCTAAAGGGCTTGTTGCATTTCTTGTGAGCTAAATTGAAACCGATTGACATATATTTCGGTTATCGTTATTTACAGTTGGAAATTCGCATTCGTGCATTTCGACGCGCGTGACTGCAACCAACGTACTGGCTGCAAAAGTCTGTTGACCATGTGTTAGTTAAGATATGTTGCTAGCAATCGCTATCTCAACCCTGATGCATGTAGGCCTCGCCCAAAATGGATGATATATATTATTTCATCATGAAGAAGCAAGATCCCATAAGGATCTGGACACGATGAAGAGTCATGTCCTATAACAATGAAAGTGGTCGCTGCTAATATATGCTATGTCTTCACAGACTGTGGACTACAAACGGGGAAGCAAGCAAGACAATGTCTCAAAGACAACTATTTCAATATACTGTGATGTGATTACGCGACACCTCAGCACATACGCTTTCCTAGTTTTTGATATTGAGCATTGGTGACGTGACACAGCGAATATTCCGGGGAAGCTCGAGGTCACAAGTAGGCCTGCTTGAATTTTTCATTGGTTCACACTATAGGCTCACATTTATAGCTGTACCATCTTCACGGGCGCGTTGCTGCCCAGGCACACTAAATTGCATGCCAATATATTTAAATCATACCAGTAACTTTGAACAGGCAATTGAAACAGTTAGGGACGAAACCCTTGCGTGAGCTCACATAGGATAGCGGAATGTAGGATTTAATTGTATTGTGATCTTTTTATGTATTGAGTGGACTGTCAGTTTGCATCAACAAATATCGATCAATTTACACATATAAATTATATCTGTGTAAAATACTATAATGTTGAATTGACATGAATTTGGCGCGAAGGACCATGGTCGTTCGAGCAAAGGCTGTCGGTACTTACAGCAGCGATATTTTAGGCTTCAATTGTCAGAACAATGAATATTACAGATGTTCTCGATACGTGGAACGTAGCTGGGATGAAAATTAGCTAAAACAGCAAAACGATTCCGGCAATTACATACACCATCGGATTTGGGCAATAACGTAACTAACAGGCACGACTCCACAATATCCAAACCTGAGATTTAAGGATAGAGGAGGCATTTTAACCCCTCCGACTGTCTGGATATAATTATGAAGTTATTTTCGATCATATGCCTACTCACTTTCTCCGAAAATCGATTCAGTCTTTTTTATGAGAGAAGCGTTTCCGTAAGTTACTTTATATTTTTCCACGCGAAATCAGCGCGAAGGATCAATTATTACTATCAGCTGTAAAAAGATTTTTGTCGTTTCCCTTTTTCGCGCATTCCATGTTTGGCGTCGATCTTACCGTTGGTCTTCAGACGCTGACATTAATTCTGACGAATGATGCGAGTCTTTCAGTCTTCAAGCAACAACCGCACTGGAGTACAACAGGCCGTGGCCTTTACGAGGGTTAACCCTCGTCAGTCTATTGCTATTCGCAAGTAGCGCGCTCCATATTCGCGGGGTATGTGGAGTTATATTTTTGAAAGATTTATAGGGTGATAAATTATTACGCTCAACGCGCGAGAGAGTGTGCAAATTTTGCAGTTGTCGTGGATACGTGACCTTCGCAAACATGAATAGCAAGACTTACGAGTCAGAATAGGCGGATATTCATTTCTACACTTTTAGCCAAAACTGACGATGACCTTGATGTATATTGGTTGCTCGCTGGAATTTCATGCTGAAGGTTTTACCATGCATGATCACGGAAAAGCGTAGTATGCCTTCACATTATTCTAAAAATCTAATACGTTGCACCCGGAAAATTATCGACGTACTGCACGTAAGATCTTGAAAAGTTCCTAACTCCCTTCAATAAATCATCCACATTCGATTATGTTATATACAACTCTTATAAATGAACAGTTACATTTGAGAACGAAGTGATACTTTAGAAACGGAGCATTTGCTCCCGCTTTCGTTCGACGCGACGCGGCATAATAAATATATTACTTATATCAACAAAAGGCTCGCATGCACATCAAGAGGTAATTTTCGGACATTTCAATGTACTTCTAACATGAACTTGTCCTCTGGGAAAGGATTTCCGATGTTCATGTCATTCTGCTGTGTGTTGTATCGTTGCTCCTGTCCCGCGGCAGTGCAATCGTCTGATGAAGAGGAGTGAATGACGGAGTCATTCTTATTGCTTGCGGTGTTTTGGTATGACGCATCATGGTTTGGTCTCTCCGCGCTTTCCCAGTCGGTAGATGCGAATATTTTCTTTTCCTTGACCGGTTCAAATAGGACCCCTTCCGCGCCGTCTGGGCTGAAGGAATACGGTGTTTCCTTCCCGTGCATGATCACTGATCCTGGGATTCCGTTACCTTGAGTCCAACCGGGGCCACGCATCCCAAGATCTATTGAATTATACAGACACCAGGCAACGAAGCATGAATAAATCGCCATTTATACATATCGTTATGGTAATTACTAGGTACGAATATCATAATGGAAGTCATCAGTTAATAACTATGAATTCAAATATTCCGATTCTTCGAACTCCTGATTACAGTTGTGTAACGCCGGGGCGTACATGGTGGATTCGGTATTGAAAATTAAAAGATATGGTCAAATCAGGTAAAGCCTCGTCGTCACTCATTTTCAGCCTAGAGCTGGGTGGATAGGCTATACGCACCTTCCTTTATTCTGACCTTGAGCCACCTGACTTTCGGGACATATTGACTTGCCCTCGGGAAGCCGACGATAACTTGGTATACTCATTAACTTATAGGCTTAATCAGGCATGCTCGTGTCATGATTATTAGAATGTCACTTGCACGAGATGAGTGAAAACAAAAACAAATGGGTCTCGTGACTGGCTATAATATAATTGTCATTACCGAAAAGAACACTAAAGTCAGTCAAGGCCATTAAGTAACTGGGTTGTACAGGGCGTTGGCGTGTCTGGATACGGAAAACGTGCTTTACCTCGATTTACGGAAAAGCTGCACCGGCAGCTAGCATGCAATTGCGGGTGAGATCTCTAAGTAGTGATATTTGTGACACATATTTAAAAAGGAAAAAAATACATGTCTCATTGTCCGCCAACAGGAATTGTTTGAACTTGAGTTCAAGCCCATGCTCAAAAAATGTATAAGAAAATATCTTTTCTGGGGTTTGAAATACCCTCCGAACCAAGCTCGAGTTGATGAAATATAGTTCATACTACCCCGTAGAGTCCGATCATATTCGCAACTATAATACCCCTGGTTGTGTGTATATATTTTAACGAAAACCCCACGGAATATAAGTTTATACTAGATGCAACAGATCCCGATCAGTTACAAACCAGTCAGAGTCCACAAAAATTCGTTAATCGGCCAGATAAGGGAAATTCAAACATCTATCTATAAAACTGGTTGTTCCGAAATCAAACGCGAGCTCCGTCTGGTGGAATACGTTACGCAACGAAATTACTTTACGTGAGTCACCAACCACACGTCAAGTCTAAACATGAACGTTTCTCAGAGTAAGAACATCGCCACTACTTTAATGAACTTGTTGACCGATAATGGGTATGTTTCCGTACATTTGGTAATTGCGACTAAACCATACGCTTGATTTTAGGGATTTGTATTGTTAGACCAACCCCTTAAACCCCCTATATCAGGGATCACCAACGCGGTGCCCGCGGGCCCCAGGTAGCCCGCGAAGACCAGATGAGTAGCCCGCGACCCTGTGCTAAAATAGATCGAATAACAGTTTTTACCAATATTCGTCAGATTATTACCAGTGAGCTTTTAAATATATAGATTAATTTAGCTATTCTTGTTTGAATCACACTTAACATGTAGCTTACAAATGACAATACATATTATATGTAAACACTTAAAATGATGATATCAAATATCCTCAATTACAATTAGTATTATACCAATATGTAATGGAAGACATAGGATACGGCGCACGGCCCATACAGGTGACATGACGGAATGGCATCTACGGTCTTCTTGAAATGTCGACGGGGTTCGGTTATGGTAGCTCGACGTCAATGACAATGCCAAAGTAGTAAACAACATTACTATTCGGTAGCATGTGGCTGTGAAGTACTAGCATGNGTATTCGAGATATCTGTATACCCATTACGTATTGCATCTTTTGACACAGCTTGTTTCTCTTACACTCAACGCAATTTAGTACCATATCTCTAACTTTCTGTAATCGTTGCTGCTGTCCGGTATAGTGAAATCTGTCATGTCTGGATGCTGAACAGTTGGAGATTGGAATTGTAACTCCGCAAAATGACTTTGACTTCAAAGTCCCCCTGGCTGCAGCAAACTTTTGATGCCTAGTCGACACGGAAAAGTACAATGGTGTATGCGCAGTGCGCACTTGCGCAGCAGCTATAAAGGTTGCAAGCGCGTTTGGTTAAACGTATCGTTGTGTATCAGCCTTTTCGGGCATGAAATTCATCAAAAACAAACACAAAACACGCCTCACTAATGCACATCTGGAACACTCACTCAGAGTTGCAGTGCCAAGTTGCATACCAGAGTACAGCGCACTAGTTTATAACATGCAATGCCAGGCTTCTCACTGACTGATATAGAAATAGATAACGTGATGTCCAGTCTAAAGTGTGGCATGATTTATTTTAAAACTTGAGTTTACTGTTGTGTATAATATATACCAACATGAGGCGAAGTAATTCATGATTTCTTAAAAAAATCCTAATGGCGAGCTAGTTGAAATGAGATGTTTTGGTATTGTTTTGTGGTATTCATTGGTGTTTGTCGACTACTATGATCATTTGCACCAGGCCGATATTCTTCATTTTTCCGTAACTGCCGTCTCATAGCACGNCCCACTTCTAGGCTTTTTGTAGTACATCGCTTACGCGGATGAGGCGGCGAGGAGGAGCCTAAATAAACCTCCTTCTGAGGTCGACCTCGATTGGATTCGAACCCGCATTCATTGGTGTTGCACCCGTGGATTATACCACTGCGCTGTCTTCCCACATAAGATGTTTTGATTCAAAAAACTCTCTTACAAGTCTTACCGCAATGTGATTCCTGCCCAGTGCTATGAATACCAAAGCGGAAATACAGTCTTTTGCGGGTAAAGGGCGGGAGTAAATTGTAGCCCGTCGCTTCAATTAGTACTCAAGAAGTAGCTCTTGGTTGCAAAAAGGTTGGTGACCCCGGCCCTATATCATATCTGCTATGTCATGACGGCAAAACAATACTTGGATAAGGAAAACAAAACCACCTGCGTTGTAGTCGCCAAACAAACATTATTATCAACAACAGCAACAACACGCCATGAAGTCGTCTATATCTTATCTTCATGTTGTTCCATTAGATAAAACAACATTTACCTAAAATCCCTGGATGTGAGACGTAATTCTTGCAGTCATCTTGCTCTATCACAGACCGTCTACAGTCAACAATTGCAGAATCTACCGAAGAATCCGACCTCAAGTCACAGCTACTCTCCGTGGTTTCGGAGTACTTATGCGGGAGATATGGAACGCAGCCGTAGCAGTCTCTGCAACAACAAAACAAGGTGCGGTTGTGAGGTCTCAGAAATGTGTGAGCTGTTCGTTGTGATGCGACCATGACTTTGTTTGTATAGTTGTGAAACAGTTTAGGCAATTTGATGACCTTATGTATTGGATGTCAAGAGCTTGAAAAAATGTCTGGTTTTTCTAAGTATGGTTTGATGTTAGGTAGCGGAATGATCCCATCTATCAGACGGAGCCCTAGATATGACTGCAGTAATAATCACAAACAATTAGATGCGGGTGTAAGATTGAATATATTTGGAGCCCAACGTCTGAGAACACTGGACGGAAAGCTAACGGAAAGGACGTTTAGGACACATCGATAAGACGATTTTGTAATAGGCAAGATTTTCTGCTTTCATCTATTCGTCTACGTATCCATGTTGCGAGTGCCTTGCAAATTTGCAACAAATTATTTCAGATCTTCAGTTTTTACCAGATCAGAATACGTTATCAATCATAAATGGCAGTGGATATATTCGTTTGAATGACTTAATCAAACCGAATCTATAAGAGAGAAGAGAACGTACAGCAAAGTTACCTTCATTGAAAAGTGAGATATGTAGACTATATCTTATGTCTTTCTTAGTTGGTTAATATGTTAAGATTTATCTATAGATATCCTATAGGCTGCGCCCGGGTTCGAAGAAATTTCAAACCAGAAAAGTTCAATTCACATCATTTTTAGGTAACACCAACTGCAGCTTGTACATAGGATATCGATATTTAAAGATGATGTTAAAATCTCAGTGGTTGCATGACATCTAGGGTCCTTCTATGGAAAGATAAGGGACTACAGTGCATTCACTTCTCTATATAGCATGCGAATGAGCATGAATCATAAATCGGATCGTAATCCCACTTTGAAATGAACGTAATCACAATTGTTTTCCGTGACGTGAACACCAAAGCTCACCTGTGTATTGTTTCTGCGCGAATGCACTTGTCGATAATTTCCTACTTATTAATTTCGACCACTTAATTACCGGGTTCCCGAGACATGTCTCTAGTTCAGATAATCACAAGTTTATACACTCGCCACATAGCTCCATACCTCTCACTAAAGTTACGTGTGGCCGAAATATTTCAGACAATCACAATCAACACGGGAAAGCCCCAGAGAGTGATCAAAATAGATTTCCCTTCTTGCCGAAGTATTTTGTTGTGGCGTAAAATATTGCTTGACAAGCCATTATCTCCCAAATCTCAATTTTTTGTTGAGTCAGCTATCTACAATCACAGAACACGGTGTTTTGGTTTACCCGATCGGGGAATTCGTATATTCCTTCAAGCTCGTAATAAATATACTGGGGGTGAGGTCACCTTATATTAATATAAGGTAAAAAGCAAGCATTTTGATCTGTTTTGGGCAGGTCGTCGCACAAAGTAAACTGTTAGCTCGTCGTAGGTAGCAGGACGACTACATCACGACCCACGAGTTACCTAATTTAATTAATTGAAATGAATTTTTTTCAATATCGATCGAACAACGCAATGAACAACATTCCACTTGATATGCCACACTAGCGTCAATACAATACAATAGCATCAGTGCGAAAAATGAACATGTTATGTAGGCAGGCAACATATAGATAATGCTGATGAAATATATTGGGTTATTTGGAAACTTGACCCAGAGCTTTCTCCAAATATACTTTATGCGATTCATTGGAGCATGTGGGAAAAGCAAATAGATCTGGATACATTGTCGTTATCGATATGAATATCCATTAATTATAACTGATTCTGAACAACAGAAATTGCCGACAGCGTGTCTCAAGTTTCATCTTTACTCTAAAATAAGGTAAATATCTATCGTCAATCTCTTGATTTTAATATATTCAAATACAGGCGTCTAGTAGAGGTAATCAATAATCACCATCTTCGCTATACCTACATACTCACTGCGACTGCGCATAACCATGTTGAAAATGTGGCGGATCTCGCAAGTCTGTTCCTAACCTGTTTCCGCCCTCGGGTTGAATACTCCCACCGTAATATACCTCTTGATCCAGTCTAGCATTCGGGTATTGTAGTGTATTACAGTCAGCCAAAGCCATATTTCTGTTCGATTCTACCGCGGAGGGGTGATACTGTCCATTGTAAATAGCCATTTCTTCTTCTCCCTCTTGGTGCAATAGTCCAGTTCTTGCTTTTATGCTCATGACGTATTTTAGCAGATTTTCGTTTTTGGTTTCTAGAAATCGGTTACGTTCGACTAGCTGGTTGACTCTATTCTCCAGAAACATCATTTTTGCCTTTTTCCGATCCCTCGCGGCTTGAGCAGATTCCCGATTTTTCAATTTCTTGCGGAGTTCTTTGTCTTTTATGTGGTCGAACGTCTTTCGGGGTGGAATCTGGTAATGTCCGTATTGTAGCATGGAGATATCGTCCACCTGGTAATTCTTGAGGGACGACCAACACTGACTTTCTCCAATGTCATTCCTGCCTGAAACACCATCTTCGATTTGGAATTGTTCTCCATGGCAATTCTCGGGATAATTAATACTCTTCGAGGTTTCCGGAGAGCTGTCTAAGCAATCTTCCATAATGAAACGTGGATCATTCTACTTGCGACGTGGATTTGTTAGCGCTCATATGGGATTGGAAAATAGTAGAGATGATATTAGATAAAACTCTCTGTGAGAATGAATGCATCGCAGGCCAGTTGATCGTTATCAACGAGAAATGGAATTAGATGGAGCGACTTTATATAAACAAATTTTTTCTAAACTTGTCCGTATGACTTAGGTTTGGAGACAAACTATTTCTCAACCCAGGGTAATTTCTATCACCGACACCAGGCTGCAATTAGTAATAACTTAAATTTAAGTTCACAAACTAAACCCATAAGGGAGTAGCATGCATCCATAATTTCTTACAGTTCTCAAAATACACATAAATCACATCAATTGCACTATGTTACCTATAATGTACAAAATACCAACTTTTCACGAAAATGAGAATCTACCTGTACCCATTTGAGGAAAACATCTGATCAAGCGAATGAAACTTTTAATCAAACGTAGTTCGGAAGAATCATGCCTACGGAACTGTGTACATCCTGCCTCAGTGACACCAAGACTTGCCTGTATTCGCCTAATTCGTCCAAGACAGTGATTTCATTATTGATGCATGAAAACTTTTTCCATCATTTTGATTTACAGACATGAAATTGAACTCACTATAAGAAAGTGATCAACGGCGCAATATCTCAGAAAGAAATGAACATTGATATACGTCATGGAATTCCGTCCTATCAAATGCGAGTTCAATCCAAACGTTCACTCAAAGTAATTATCTCAAGGGTCATTTTACGGGGGAAGCAACTTCTAATCTGATTTCTAATAGCACTGAGCTATGACGCGACTTCTAAAAATACTTTGCCATCATATTCTAAAGACTTTTCGCAGGGAAGCGACATGCAAACATAATAATTGAATGAAATGATTGGTGGCTTCCTAAGCCAAATCCGTTCCGCTGTGTCCATACAAAATGATTCCCATATATTTATGCTACGTTATCAAATCTGCAGTTCTATTTAACCGGCCTTGTTGTCGATCCCAACATGTTTTGAGAGGCTTAAACTGGCCTTGCAGGTCGCATCGTCAAATGTTAGAGTGCTTTTTGTGAATACTTTTCCCATAAAGATTGCATTGGAGGGTTTTTCGCGAATAAAAAACGGAGTAATCGTTGTTGTGTCAAGTAAGTTCACAATAAGTAAAACAAGCTCATATCCACCGCTCAATGTTTCCCATGCGGTAAATGGGGTTTGTGTGGTTTGTGGGAACATGAACTGACGCAAAAGTTCCTCCATAAGCAGCCAGAGATTTTGGGAGCTTGGCTCATACCGTCACCNGCAGTGTATACTCGCTACTCAGTTACTGAAACATGATTATATTTTCTACAGGCGATGAAGGTAATGAGTTACCAATGCACTTCTTCATGGGGGAGAACCTGACATTTGAACAATGCAAATGATTAGGCTAAATGCGAACTCGAAGTATGAAAACCATCTTAGCAAACTCGCGAGCCTGTTACCGCAACAGTCACAAACTGCGAAGTCGCGAATCTGATGTGTTGCTCCGTCAATCAAGAATGATAATAATCTGTCGCCGTTAGCCAGCTGCTGCCGTTAACCAGCTATTGTACTCGTAGATGACTTCAATATAGTTTAAAAATGGACGAATGCGGGCGAAGGGTAAAAAAACCCTAACCATACATTCTATATCAGCAATTGACAATTAGCTTACATGAACAACAAACTTGCAATTACCCAGTAGGTTGAGCCATAGTAATTACTCTGATGATGGAACGTATCGAAACAATAGTCAGCTATAGCTGAATGAAACTATATTACTATACTAATTGCACACTGCCGAATATACATAAATTTATTTTATGGATCACATACTTATGGCTTCGAGTTAATTGTATATCCTTCATAAAGCGAGAATGAACGGGGTCCTGCTAAATTTCAATCTCCAGCGTAATATTCAGGAGACAATTTCAGCGAACCCAATCTTCACTGGTCTGTACAATTCATTCCTTACATTTAGCCGACTACTTCTCTCTGCTCAGTGCTCATTCATTCATTTGTTCGTTTATTCATATTTTTATCGATTCAAAAATCCACATGATTGCGATAAAACAAAAGGATGGGAAGGGTGTACGACTGTACGTACGTACGAACGACTTGGAGTAGTCTTTCAATCACCCAGCCACCTTGTCCTGTAGAGCATATGTAAAGAAGAGGCATACACGCTGAATGTAAAGTAACAGGTATAACATAAAAAGACAGGAGATAAAATGAAGAGGTCCGCTAAGCGAGCACTGGCCAGGAGCATCATGTCAACCTGCCTCTTCAGCGATAGAAATGTCATTGACGTTATCGGCTCAAACTTCTCCCGGAGTTCCTCCCGTAAATTAGTTACAGGGTCACCGTAAATCCATTATGCTTGAATTTCCATCAGTATGGTTGAGAAGATTATACTGAATTTCTTGCACGTAGGCTTACACACTCAATTTCGAATCAGTGTTTCGTTCCGGCTATCCCTGGTTAGGTTTGAATTTGGATTTCTGTCACCAATCAATTTTTTTGCTTCGGTCAAAGTCAAGCTGGTGATAAGGAATATAGTTAACACGCATACTGCGTAATGTCTTTGCCCGCAATTTTCTGTGTTTGGCCCGCATTACAAAGAATTTGGACAAACCTGGTTTAAATGAACGTTAGAACTTTGCAATCAATATCTATATATCAGTCTCTTTCGCAAGGATCTCCGCATTTTTTCAAACTTGACACTAGCAAACATTTAAATTGAGATGATAAAATTTGAATTTCTCCTGGCCTAATTCTGTGTTAATGGATTGTGACGGGCCGACCTTGACGTTCGAGTCCGGCCTAACCTTAGGTCCACACAGAGTCGTGCTTCAGGGCAAATAAGCAAACGAAGACGTTTTCTAATCTGAAGATATAATTTAATCGTAGTACGTTGAATTGAAGGTATAACCTATATTTCTATTGCAAGTCTTGCAGTATACCTTTGGAGAACCCCAACTTTTCACTGAGTTACAAAGTCTACCACATAACACATAGTAGGCGACATGACTATAGAACAGGTCTATTCAACCGGGTGTATCATACACCCCAGGGTGTATCATAACGTTTAAAGGGTGTACCACTTTGATGGGGTGTACTGCTGGGGTATACCCGATAGGCCTACCGCATTACAAAAGACCAATGACTAGCTATCACAATAAATAAGCAAGTTCAGGCTTCACAACAGGTTGATTGGATGTACACTATCGCGCAATGTTCATATCAATTGTAAGCTTGTAAGTAACATTCCTTTTGAGATGTCACCAGCAAACGTTTTTCCTCATCTGTTGGTCATTGACTAACTGGTTCCTTTTGGAGTAGAACAGGATTGAGTTAACCAGACATGGGGTGATTACTTTATGAATGTCAATTGCGATTACGATTANTTCTGAATNNCGCGATTACGATTACGATTACGATTACAGCAAAATCAGGAANTAGTCGATTACGATTACGANTACATTGGAAAAGTAATCACGATTNCTCACGATTACATTTATTTTGCNTCTTAGAAGTATTTTATTTGAACACATATTGGAAGACAATATAACGATTTTGATGTAAAGGCCTCATCAGAGAACAACTTTATTTTTAGATGAGACGTCATGATGTCATCTTTGTTTACGTCATAATATACCCATTGCTCAACTATACAGCTAATGATTTCTTGCATCTAAATATTTGCATTCTAACCTGGGCCGTAAGCAAAGCTTCCAATTGGGTGGGGGTGGAGGGCGAGCTCGAAGGGGACAGAGAATTATTTCCTAAATTAACCTAAATTATAGAGTATTTTCGAGATAGTTGATGATTTTGAAAAAAAAAATTCTTCGCACTCCGCGATTTAATGTCGCTAAATATCTCGATTTTGGAATGTTATCACGTTGTTCGCTTTCGCCACTTAAAAGCTCGAAATATTTAACGAGCCAGCGCGAAAATTTTCGATAATTCATGATAAAATTGGTAAATAAGATCGGAAATTGCATATATATTGCTATCAATTTCTTGTCCTCTCTGCTCACGTAATCAGATTTACCGGTAGAGCTGAGTGAGGTGTTATGGAAACTGTAGGGCCCGTAGGTATGACTCCGTAACATGACGTTATTTCGTGACCTCCAGTATGCTATATCAAAAATATAGATTCGCCCAAACATAGGCTACTAAACTAAAAGACGCAGACGATTTCAAATTGGTATTTCTTCACTGGTATATAATTTTTCCCTGCGGGATGGTATTTGTATTGCCAAGACACGAACACTCGGCGCCAGTCATTCAGGCGCCTGGTTAAACCTATATGTATTTTGTATATATATATAACGAAGTTTTCGGTCAGCATAAGGGCAGCCTTTTTCGGCCAAGGTTTTCTCGCTGTCGATCGTTTTGGCACACTTCTTGGAGTCGCATGTTACATGGCCTAAAACTTTATATGTCTTGGTGCATCGTGGCCCAGTAATGGCCAACGCCGATATGCCCATTTCTATAAATCTTGCGTATTTTTTCTTGGGGAAGATTACCCCAAAATCAAGATACTTGGCAACTTGAAATCGCGGCTAGCGCGAAAAATTTTTCAAAAAGTTGCATAAATTTTCAAAAAATACTCCATAATTTATGCTAATTCACGAAATAATTTTTGGTCCCCTTCGAGCTCGGACCCCCTCCAATTGGGGGGTTTTGGGTGCGGCAGTTACGGCCCTGCTCGGATGTGTGTCTTGACCTAGGCCGAACCCTGGGACTTTGTCAGTGGAGCTCTGGGGTTTGTGTGAACCCATTTAAGAAACACTATAATAAATCAAGGTGCAGGACACTCTTGTTCTGAGTTGGGAATAACACGTAATGTTCCTTCGCTTCTCCTGTATAAACCAAACAAAGGCACTTTCGAATCCGCAGTCATATATTTTTTAAACATATATCGAGTTTCGGGGACCGGGACTAAGTTTGATGATCACCATAAAGACTTGAAATATGATTTGTTTATCGGGAGCATGATTAGTGGTCACATGGTTCAATAATTGGATGTATGCGAAGTGCGAACAAGCGAACAAGCGTGCTCAATTTATCAGCGTTTATAGTGCGTGCTTTGTTCGTATTCACGGACGACGGTTCAATGGATCACTTTATGACGTCAAT
>ATSW01003539.1:0-16110 GCA_000444245.1 Botryllus schlosseri | reverse complement strand
GCACGCGCACAACCTGCAATTTTTTTGTCGAATAACAGCACGATCTGGAATTTCAAAACGAGCTACGCATGAAACCGCAGCCTGCTGCAGGGACATCTAAAAGTAGGTGACATTACGTTTATTCTAGGGATGGTGTGAACGCGAGGTTCACGTTGCGTCCTGTGTGTGAACCTCTTGGTAGGTTCTGCACTGTGAACCTTTTTCGTGTTATTAGCATTTATCACGTCATTGTAACGTCTTTAGTTGAAACTCTTTGCATTTCAACTTCGGATTTCTCTGCTGTCAGCTTTGCCCGCAACCACGAAACATATACTACGTGTGGGAAGTCAGCGAAATGTGCTTAGTCAACCAATCAATTATTTACATCAACAAAATTGATATAAAAACTGCATCGATGTCTATCAGGCGTACGTGATATATCTTGATTTGATAACCTTGTTGTATCATAAAAGCAAAACCACCAGCTTTGGATGTTGGCTACTTTATAACTTGTGTTTGATATAATATATACCGCAATTATATAGAAACCGGTGTTTCACTCTTGAGAATACTTCTTTCCGATTTTGCCGAGTCTTCGTCGAAATTGTTGGCAAAGTGACACAAGATATTGATTTTGTGGAATTATTAGAACCATGTGATTGATCCTGTTGATACATCAGGAGGTGTTTAAAAATTCAGCATTAGGGTGGAGTGAATGATGAAAATATTTGAATTTTTAAAAGGTGTCTTGATATGTGGTGCCAAATAGCAAATCAATAAATTCTATCGTAATTTTTGGTTTGTCCACCCTCTATAGTCATGCACATTCACCAAACGAGCCGAAAATAGCCAATTTTACCATGTCTTGATAACCGCTTACACTAGAAATATAGTTTTGGGCTTAAAAGATACAGAAGCAACAGGTTTTTATCTCACTTCTATAGAACTTACTCTTGGAAATGAACAGAAAAAAAGTTACAAGCAAATTACTGATTATAGAGGTTAAATCAATAAGCACTGAAGCAGTGGGTATAGGATGTCAAAGGCGTGTAGTGATTGATCTTATGACTGAGCAACATAACCTGTGATAACTAGTACAACATTTTTCTGTTTCCGCAATACAGAATTGATGTTTGCGTTTTGAATGTGGATTTACCCTTTTAGTGTTTTCAATCAGGAGCCTTATGATACAAGTGATACATACCCTACAACAGCATGTTGCTACGAAATCGCTTTACAGTCACTGTTTTAAACTTATTGAAATCGCGAGGCTGCACTACCAATAAACGCCGTTTTAGGTACAGTTTTAAAAGTCACTATTGATGCCCGAACCCTATTTATACTCGAAGGGGGCTTCATTTGTTTGAGCAAGTTTTGAAAAGCAGTTGTAATTGATGAGGTATGTTGCTCAGTCATAAGATCAATTACTACAAGCGTTTGACATCCTACCCACTGCTTCAGTGCTTGATTTTACCTATAAAATCAATAATTTGCTTGTAACTTTATTCTGTTCATTTTTAAGAGTAAGTTCTATGGAAGTGAGATAGAAACCTGTTGCTTCTGCATCTTTTAAGCCAAAACTAGCTTTCTAGTGTAAGCGGTTATCAAGATATGGAGAAATTGGCTATTTTCGGCTCATTTGGTGAAAGTGCATGACTATAGAGCAGGGGTTCTCAACCCGCGGCCCGCAGAGGTCTATTTTGCGGCCCGCGGTCTCTTTCATTACGAACGCAATTACTACTGGCCCAGCATTGTTGCATATTAATTTAGCTACTTAGCTCTCTTATCGCACCGTCGCTGCTTCGTTTGAATACCCATTCAGTTTAGATTGTTATTGTTCTGAATCAGTATTGGTATAATTTGTCACTATAGTCTGCGCGCACTCACCAACTCACAGCGCGTAACGACTGAAAGAAAGGTCATCACTTCGGCTTTTTGTGTGCGCGGCACAGATGTTCTGTGCGTTGCGATTTTGTCAGCAGTGTGCGGCCGCGCACGCGCACAGCTTGAATTTAATGAATTTGCTTACTCATGTATAAATGGAAAACCTATATTTGTCGCAGTACAGTTGTCGTTACGAAGCGTAGAAACTTAAAACGATACCACTAAAGTTTATTCTAGGTTACATATCACCTGATCTTAAAAAACGTTACTACCTTGGCGTCAAGCCCAGTAATCCATAGTTAGAGGAATTATTAAAATTGCCGACGACGTTACAGACGCTTTGGAATATCGCTAAACCCAAGAAATCTGCTAGAGAAGGTGTGATTTCACTAATACTTTAACATATATGTATACTGTATACTGTGCGAATATTCGCTGTTTCCGGGACTTAGCAGCAATGTTTCCTCCAAGCTGGGCACGTGCACAAATGCGCAGTGCTGACACGATCTGTGCGCATACGCACAGAAAATCCAAAATGCGCACAAAAAATCCGAAATGATGACCTTTTTTATAGTCTTTACGCACGGTTGTCCAAGGGTCTGCGCAGTAACTTGGTGAGTGTGCGCAGACTCGTCAAAAATTAGAGGGAACACTGCTTAGCAGCAAGGACAACATTATCTGACAAATTTTGAAGCCAAAGTTGTCCGATTCAATAACCGCGACCAGAAGAGTAGCCACTCCACATTTTATCGCATGTTCTAAAACACGTTACCGCTTATACTACTTTAGCCTATAGCATTGGACGAATCCACCGACTTCACACACACATAATTTTCTTGGCGCATCTAATCAGAGTGGACATATTTGCAGAAGAAATGCCGGCATGGCAAACGTGGGGAGGTGGCCAGCGAAAAACATCAACTTGACAAAGTTGACTTCTGTAACTATTGGTGGAGGGCTCTAGCCATGGAAGGAAAGGACATGGGTTAATTGGTTTGATCTGAAATGACCCCGAAACGACAGACTTCTTCTCATTTCACTGAGAGTTCAAAGTGATAATGGCCTCTGTTGTAACAAAAAAGTGTCTGTGTTGTGACGCACAAGGCCCAAACGGCGATAAGCGTCACAGTAATACCGTGTGTAATAATAATGATAAGGTACTTATGCCTACTTGGAAATGAATGCAATGCACGCTCCATGAAGTGATTTACTTGCAACGCCGGAAGATACATATTCTCACAAAAAACAGGGATTGAAAACTTACGAACGCTGTCCATTAATGCCTCGAAATGCATAAAAATGGACTAGACGCCCGTATACGACTAATAAATAGGCTCCAGTAGCCTAAATTTGATAGAAGCTCACAAATGTATGGTAATAATGTTTTGCGGCCCGCAGCGTCTTTTGCGGGTAAAATGCGGCCCGTTGTACATGCGAAGTTGAGAACCCCTGCTATAGAGGGTGGACGAACCAAAAATTATGATAGAATTTATTGATTTGCTATTTGGCACCACATATCAAGGCACTTTTTTGAAATTCAAAAATTTTCATTTTTCACTCCACCCTATTTAGCATGTATACTTGAGCATTGTGGCATAATACCGCATGAGTCGTCGCTACATAGTTATCATGTAGCCAACATTACCCCTACGTTAGTACCCTGGGGTGTTTCAACACCCCAGTAAAATATATTCGCTTGTAACTTTTTTTGGTAGAACTTGCATCATTGTTCTTTTTAGTACCTTCTTAAATATTACTGCTTGGTAATCTCTGAAAATTTGACGGTCATGGTCCTATTTATCGTCATCGTTTTTGAGGAACTGTTTATTCCTCCTAAGATTCTCAAATTGGTGATAGAAAATGCTAACATGATTATTCATAAGTGAAAAGAGATAAAACTATACTCTAAAAAGGAAAAAAGGCCTAGTGATAATGTAGAAATATAAGCGTTCGTTGTCTAATACTTTTAGCTGGTAACTATCACTAAAACAAAATAAAACTTGAGGACTTATAGACAAGTCATGAAACTGGTATAGACATTTTTAGACTCCCAATGTCACTGTGAGGTTTCCGATTTTACTGTGTTACAAACGGTTTGTTGACAAACCATACGTACCTCCAAGAAGGTTATTAGATAAGCCTGCCCTAATAACAGACGTTGTGGAATATTTCGAGACAATTATTTACAATCGGAATTTGTAACAGTTGGTGATACAGTTATGGTCTTCAAGTGCAAATCAGACAATATATGACTACCAAAAACTAGCCGAGTATGGAATAATGATGCAGGTATTAGTCGATGCTAATCCCTATTATATATGCAAAATGAACACTTATGCAGGAAAACAATCAGAGTCCTAGTCGTCGTAAGTCAAAGTCAAAAATTCCGTCTTTGTAGTACGCAGCATATTTTTGTCCTTGATTTTGTGCGACACATACACCGACTCACATACACATACACATGATCTGTGCATTCGCATACAATGAGTGCATGATCTGCTTCGGCATATGCTGCTGGGGATGGAAGGTGCAAATATAGCAATGTAAAAGGCTTTTCAAGTCCACCCTACCATCCTAATTGCTATCAAGGTATTGCTGAGCGCCAAGCGGGAAAGCCATAAATACCTATGTTACTAATCAGGTCTTTGATCTGACCAGGCCGGGGATTGAACTCTTGACCTACCGATCAAGAAAATGGTTGCTTCAACATAACGCTATAGCTTGTCGTTATCAGTATTTCATCCCCCATTACACTATATTTGATGTAGTTAGTAGACTCTATTCAGGAATCTCAGGATCAGGAAGAAATTATATAACTGAAAATAATAGATGCACCACTTGGCCGAAATTTTTCACAGCTTCGATATTTCTACAGAGCTTTGTGCTTGCTTGTAAGATGTGTCATTGTATTCCTACATTCGTCATACAATTTTTGATGGCCCAAATGCAATTTTTGTAATAAATAACCGATTTTGTGATGGGGCTACTAACGGTGTTACAATTTGACGGGGTACTAACGTAGGGTTAATATATTACTTTACGAAAATGTATCGTTGGAATTAGCAATATGACATCACGTAACGTCATAAGGTTCACCACGTTCGCGTTCACACAGAACCCTTCATAAAGGTTCGCGTTCACGCACGAGCTAGAACCTTTCAGAGGTTCGCACCATCCCTAGTTTATATCATGTATAATATGAATAGTTGAAGGCGGCCACAAGATAGTACAATATGCCAGGGGTGACCAGCACTTCGCTTGGTCGCTTGACGACAGCCACTTAATGCAAATGGTTCTCAGTCTGTTGAAGGGCTACACATACGCATATGACTACGAAAAACTAGAACACAATATGATTACGCAAACATTTCACTGATCTATGTGATGAAATAATAGATAATTAGTGGACAGAATCCATGTTTTCGAGTGTTCAAAGTAGCGATCGTATTTTGTAATCAATCAATAAAACACATTCAAAACCTACGACATAAGCGGTAAAAACAGTAATCCCCAAACTGCGTGCCGTGTCCCATTAGTTTGCCGCGAATCGTTTTGTAATGTTTTTGGGAAAAAACTTGATAAATGTTTAAAATGAGGCATGCAGCTAGCATCTGCGATTTGAAAGCGCTCTAACTGCTTCATAGCTGATAAATTAGTGCATGTGATCATTAAATCGGAACCAGCAATCGCGTCATTGACAATGAGTTGGGCACTGGTCACGCAATAATTGGACTGTTATGGGTCAGAGAAAGTCTATAATCCGTTTCACGATCCCAATGAATCTACTGATAAACAAAAAATTACTGCACAAAACGTGAGCACATTGCCCGGACTTCAACCTGCAATCCGAAACTACTTGTCTGGATTCGTTTTTCATAACTTTAGATGGAGACAGCGAATCAAGCAATCTTGCTGCAGAAGAACTGCTCATTGATTTTCGAAACGCATTGTATTTTAAATTGCTGATTCCACAGAGATGGATGTAGGCCGCAGAGTTACATTTAAGACAAACATGTTTGAAACAAGGCCCTCGTTTAAAACATGTTTTTTATTGTTTTTTAAGCCATGGGGTCACAATATTCAATTGTGACGTCATAGTAGATTGACATAGACAATTGAAAATATAAGGTGAATATATTTCCTTTGACGAAATATCTACGTACTACGTACTAGGGATGGTGTGAACCTCTGAAAGGTTCAGGTTCGTGTGAACGCGAACGTGAACCTCATCACGTCACGTGACGTCATATTGCGAATTCCAAACCTATCTTTCAATGAAATGAAGTGATAGCCTAGCGACGACTCGAGCCACATAATGCCACAATGCTGAAGTAACATATCGGCGTTTTAAACGTCGCTAAATGTATCAACTGAGGCAACCAGATGATAAAATACTTCCATAAAATCAATATCATCCGAGCGTTGCCAGCAATTTCGACGAGGACTAGCCAGGGAATATAAGCTTACGCCTTAACGATCTTGGCCAGAGCGGACAATGTATTCGGCGTCTGAGTATTGCCATATATTGATATTGAGCCGAGTGTAAAACAGGTTTCTAAACTTGCTACCGATATTAGGCTACCCCACAAGTTATACAGCTGTAGCCAACACCTCAATCGTACGGATTTGGTTTCAATGATGGACTAAACATATGAAGCCAAGATTGACCCCGTGCACCTGCTAGATTTGTTACATCAAAAAACTAAATCAATCTCATTGATTGGTTGAATAAACATCATTCGCTGCCTACATGTAGTGTATTTCGCTCGTGATGTTGTGTGATTGCGGGTAAAGCTCACAGCAGAGGCGTCACTAAATATTCACAAACGGGAAGCTGGATATTTCGGGCAAACTTTTGTAACAAAACATGTAAAACTTTTGACATTGTCAAGGTGCATGCTCGTTTTGCGTTGATTTTTTATGCTGCCAGCTTCATGCATAGAGTGGCCCGCAGTTGCAATGCAATAAATTCGAACCAAAGATGCCATAATTAAGTGAAAATTGTAATACATGAAAAAGGTTCACAGTGCAGAACCTACCAAGGTTCTGCTGTGAACGCGAACCTCTAAAATTCCGAGGTTCACACACAGAACGCGAACGTGAACCTCCCGTTCACACCATCCCTACTACGTACTATAGCTGTTGAACCATCTATTTTAAGGGTTCCAACCAATGTTTTCTCTGATTTGTGGCGAGTCTGCGCACACTCACCGACTCACTGCGCATACCCTTGGACAACAGTGCGTAAAGACCAAAAAGAAAGTCATCCCTTCGGATTTTTTGTGCGCGACTTAGATTTTCTGTGCGCAGAGATCGTGTCAGCACTGCGCATTTGCGCACGTGCGCAGCTTAGAGGGGACATTGGTTCCAACCATCCCATCGTATACGGCGATTATATCGGGTGGTAATCGTCCGAAGGCTGATACATGTTTTTTAGAAAGTATTTACACAATTATAGCCAATCATGCAACCTAAAAAACTCAATTTGTTTTAAATGCAACCCTAGATGGATGAGTAATAGTCCAAATGGGTGCGACAGCTATCAGGATTTTATTGCGGTGTGCATATCTCATTGCATTACCACGTATTTCTATAATTACCACATCTTCGACGAGAAGTATTTACCAGAGAACGAGAGCAGGTAGTCAAGATATTCAGTATATTGCTACTCAAGTATATGTCATGACGTAAATTTCTACCCAATTACAATAAGAAGTGAAGATTTTCGAGATATAAGCGACTTCAAGTAGAATTAGAAAGAAAAGGTCTGTAAAGTACTCGAGTCAGTGGTCTTGAAAAGTAAATATGTCGCATATATTTTGTCGTTAATCGGAATTGGGTCACCTTCAAAATTGCACAATGCTTCTTCGCTACAACGCAAGATAATCGACTTCACTAATAGAGAGATTTTCGAAAATATACTTGCTACCATGATGCATGGTTTACTTCGCCCAGTCGATATAATAATTTCATAGACAAAAGTCATACGCAAACATCCGAAAGGACTTTCTACTCGCCAAAGCTTAAGTGTTAATGACTTCACTAATAGAGAGATTTTCCAAAATATATTTGCTACCATGATACATGGTTTACTTCGCCCAGTCGATATGATAATTTCATAGACAAAAGTCATACGGAAACATCCGAAAAGACGTTTTACTCGCCAATGTTTAAGTGTTAACAGAAAGTAGTTTTGCGTCAAAAACTGTTAAGTAGCAGTCGCATTAGTAATGCATACAGGCACAACCTACATTGAGTAATCCGAAAAGTAGAGTATTTCGCTACATGCACCATGAGAATGAGTGATATCGATATTATTTTGCATACACATATTTTCATTTGACATGAACAGATATGGTTTATTTATCTTAGAGATTTGAATTTTAGGTTTGCCCGCAAACGGCATATCGCTTTCCATACCGTCGCCTGGGAGACCTGATCCGTGTTTTGCAACCTGTACCGGACTTGGAAGAACTCACGACTTGCTTCACATTCAAGAAGAGCGGACACAACGATATTGACGCGATACTGTCTTATTCCAGTGATATACACTTGAAATCTGCAATTGATTATCTTGTAGGATTTACGCGAGATCGTATTTGCATATATTTATTAAATAATCACCCAGAATGCATTACGGCATCATTCGCTACGAACCGGATGTAACATATCTGCATTGCTACCTTTGCCGCGCACTCCGGAGAATCCTATGTTTTTATCAATTCTCGTCTGGAACACATCATACATCATGCCACGCGTGGGAAAATACCGGGAAAGGGAGTACTGCTCTTGGGAAGCGATCAGGGCACGGTCGGAACGACGGGAAGCTCGGGATGGCTGTATCAAGGCGAGTCACCAACTTCATGATGTGGGATAGGATCCTCGATGGGGACGAAATTGAGAAGTCGTATCATAATCGCTGTTATTGCAGTTCTGATTATATCATCGCCCCGACACCAGATATTGTACAACTTCACGGCGGAGTAGCGCCTACGGTTATTAATAGGTGCAAGTGATTAACCGGCATATATATTCAGCATCATATGTAAATATTTGAAAATAATAACCAGGAAAATAGATATAGCATTTCGAATATATATAGCTTTATATAGCTACTGGATAGATTTATGACGCCATAGATCTGTTGTACGTACACTACGTACAGCCTCCAGAATTTTGTAATGTATGTTGTAATGAACCCTATTCCAAGAAAATTAAGTAGGGCAATTTGCTTGTTTATAAATCATGAATAATGTGCAAATGGTAGAATATGTTTTACCCTGTCAGAATAATGCATAACGTTTAATAACTAACAATCTGTGGATGAACTGATTTCTGTTGTTAGCTCACAGACAGTATATAATATGTGAAACTCCCAATGTTAAAACGGATGCATTGCAAATATATCAATTCCTGCTATTCATGCTTTTACAAGTTCCGTCGTCGACTGCATGTATCTGCTGAAAATATATATTGTCGTTTTCTTCACATACAACCTTTATTTTTTTACATTTGGGTGGGAAGGATGATTGAATCGACAAGGCTGGCGGTAGTTTGCAGATTCGGACATTCTTTTGCGACTGGGTAATTCGCAATCCACGACGTCTATTCAGTCTGAAGCAGGGCTCGTTCTACTCAGTGATATACCTATCAACAGGGGCATGCATTAAAACACTTTCTTAAAACGACACTTCAAACAAATCACCTCTAAATGTTCTAATTTCAGATTTCTAACCGATAAAATGCGAAATTTTAAATGATTACCGTAAATATCCGCTTCGTGTGACCAACCACAATATTCGGTGCACGGACTCAACGATCTCTGTATGGAGACATGGTATACGCACTCTCTAATGCAGTGGTTCCCAACCTTTTTGTTTTCATTCCCCACTTCAGATTTATTTCGAGCCTTCATTCCCCACCAGTAACGTAACAGCACTTTCTCAGCCCCACCAAAAAAACGTAGGTCTCTGGCCCTCAGAACCACATGAACCCCGCTGAGCTTGTACGCTTTTTTCCTGCAATTTATCAGCTACAGTGGGTCTAATGTTTAGTGCGCCGCCTTATTTCGACTGAACTTAAAAAATACTTTAATTTATGTTAATTCACGAAATAATTTAGTCCCCTTCAAGCTCGCCCTCCCCCTTCAATTGGAGGGTTTGGGGTGCGGCAGTTACGGTCCTGTTCCCCACTACCCAGCACTTTTGTCATTACAGAGCAACTATTTGCTGGTTTGACCACACAAGACACACAACCACACCAGTACGCAAGACAATCGCCTATAACTGCAACATAAAACGTATTGTTAGCCGATACCAGTAACGCTCAAAATTTCGCGAATGCGTTATTTCACGTCAAACTAGCCGTGCTGGGTGTGTTTGTGACGCCATCATTGGCCATCCAGAGTTAAATATGAGGTTTTGTGAACAACACACGCAATGTAATTTTCATTACATATATTCCAGAGCAGTTAACTGGTAACGGTAATTGCGCATGTCTTTCCGGGAATATGTAGAGTGTAGACTGTCCTGTAGTTTAGAACAAATGCGTCTATTTCCCACCTTTGAATTCTCCATCGGTGGGGATTCCCCATCGCTTGGGAACCACTGCTCTAATGGGATGTTGACATTTAGACGTCATCTATGTCTGACAAGTCAGTATAGCGGCAGGCCCTTGCCATCCGGTTCAGGTCTTGTTTTAATGATTACATTGTTTTGCATTTCAACATGTTGCATTCAACACAAAAACTAGTCTATGAAGCTTGAAAAGACAGCAAGACAGCTAATATTGAACATGTTCAATGTTCATATGCCACACAACGATAGTTCCATGTCAATGTTGCGTTTCTACTATAGTCGACATCAGTAACAAGTCTGCGACATCGTAACGAATGCAGGAAAACTATACTGGGATATGCTCCGAAAAGGTATAGAAGTACTTTGTTACTGAGCAAATCTGTTCAAAACTATATTCTATCGACCAATCTTTGCAGTATTTTTACCAAATCCGTGCTTAAAAATAAAGGTGTTTCGAAAATACAGCTCTTAAGTTATATTATATATTATGTATAGGCTCGATAGTGAAGTATCTCACTGAAAACAAATTAATATTTTGCTTTTATTTGGCTGGCCCGGCCCTCAAGCGATCAAACAATTCGTTTTATCCGTCCCGCGACCCAGATTCAATTTGGCATCCTTACATCAAATTTCCAAGTTTTCGGTATGGCCTTTATTCATGTTTGTTACTCCGTTCTTGACGTGTATAGCAAAAGAATGCTCCCAGTATAGTTCTTCATTTAGTTGAATTAGTGACAAAATTCAATTTAATATACATTCACTATATCGAACGTACGAAGCCTTAGTGTCCAAACTTGATTAGTTTCAACTGCCATGCGTTCTCGATTACTGAATTGAGTTTTCCATATACATTCCTAATAAAAATACATGTGGGCTTATATAACTACACTATATTTGCTAGGAATTGGCATTTGTAAATTCGTATAGGTCGTATATGGTACTTATATCAAAATTCGTGTTCATAAATGTTACGAGTGTCGACGATTGCTATGTAAACAAAATGACCATTTAATAAAGTCCGAGTGATTTCTTAATGAGTATCCGCCTCTTCAGTTTGTAGATTTAATATATCGATGCTCGAAAACAAATTGATAGTTACCATGACACTACCAAGTATCAACGTTAATTTCCTGTAGCGTTTTAGGTATTCATTGCCATCACATCTCAAATGTTTGGTCTCATTTCAACCCAAGACACCCACGCCGTTAATATATAAAGTTGCTTGTTGGATTCCGAGTTATCAAAACTTGATTATAAAGATCTGTTGCCAATTCTCCTGAAGTGCGTGCAAACAATGATGAGTCAACTGCGATGGATATAAAATACTTAATGTGTTATTACGAAATTTTATTACGAAGGCAAAAATAGTCTGTTGGTGGCAAGACCCACTCGAACTCAAAGAGAAACTAAACCATGTTTTGTTTCGGGAATTTTATGAATAACCTCCACATCAACGATGCGATCGTGCTTATTTAAGGTCCGGTATCAAACTTGGCTCCATCATCGGCTGCTTCGATCAGCTTAATAGTTTCCCAAGGAATAAGATAGTCTCTAAATGTATTTCGTCCTAAAGTCACTGGGTTAAACTGATATTGCGATGCGGACGCATAAATGAAGTTTGTTGATAAATAGTTCTTATTCGGATTTAGATTTATCACTTTAATCAAGATATCAAGAAGTTGTACAGGCAATATCCTAGTATTACATTCCATATTTGTTTACGACAAAGGCATATACCAGAGACATGGCGATGTCTACGTGATTTGCCACATTACTATTTTATTGATATATAAATGACTCGGATTATTAGATCAATCCCCGGCCAACAGTAACGCCTGTTATGGGGGTGCGTGACAAACTTGACAACTGCATAATTATGACTTGGAATTTCTAGGTTTGTTGGCAGCATTGGAGGTGCATTTGAATATGCATCTGTGTTACAGAATTCCAAAATACCTAGAAGATGACGAGCTATCACAGGAACATAATTACCACAGCCATTTCTCTGTTACTTTTCCATTCGTCTGCGGGATCAGAAGTCGATTTGAAGGTAATGCTAAGTTTTATGCATAAGAATTAAAATTACTCAATTGGAGTGAATCTTATTTCTGTATTTGCAGAATGAATTGGAATTTCAGAATCTTCCTAGGTCGGTACAGGAGCGATCCGCGGCACAAGGTTTGCATATTTGAAATTAATTGCACATTTGAAATTAATGATTAGATCGGCCTGACTTTGCACGAAAGTGTACAACCCCATAGAAACCTTGTTGATATTATGTCAACATAGCCCACAATTCTTCTAAAGGTCAACGTTACTGCTACAATGCATTGTGTGTCTCTAAAACAATAATGTTTCTATCAAAGGCAGATCTGCAGACCTCAACATTTTGGAGTGTACGTTTATTCAATTGGGATAATTTCAGTCTCTCTACAGCAGCGGGTCTTAACCAGGGGTCCACGGAACCCTTGGGCGTACGAAGCATCAATGTAGGGGTACGCGATGCAGTATGAAATTATACGCTATTTAGGATTATAATTATTTCGCAAACCAATCTATAAATTACAATTTTATCGGGTGAATTTCTTGAAAATTTCATTCGCGCGTTGCGCGATCTCGCTTCAACGTAATTGATGCTTTCAATTTGGATACCAGCCCCTCCGACAAAATAATAGTAGCCTAATAAAGAAAAAATACAACATAAGTTACCGAAAAGAGTCTAGACGTTTTCGCTATTATGATAGAATGGTCGATAGAAGCGTTGGGTGCTTTAGTCCAATGGTGTGAAGCCTGCTTGATAGGGACTATACAGCCGACACCGGCTTTTAGGTAGCGGCCGTAAATCCCGCTTCAGATCACACCTAACCTACGACGTTACGGTGCACCTGCGACCACGTAAACTGCATTGCCAAAGGAATGGTCGGCTATTAACATTTGACAACAAGAATCACAGCAAGTTTGGCGATACCTTTGCTATTGATAGCTCCAGTGGCTGAAATGTCTCCTGCCCTTGAAATCCCACATATATCATGTTGAAAACGATACGACAGTGGTTCTCAACCTTTTGTCGTCGCGGGCCCCTTTTTGACCGTCACGGACTCCCGCGGATCCCGACAAGTTATGTTTCAAATTTACCTCAATTATCGTGCAACCGTCATCTGTCGTGCGCAAATATTAATGGTGGGGTAGTTATAAACAGCAGCAAGATGGCCTTTTTCATAAATAGCATTCTACAGCATGTAGAAATTTTGCAAACTTGTATTATTTCAAATCGAATTATGCAGCTGCGTCACAGGAGAAAATGGATTCCGTGGACATGTTTTAATCTCTTTATTGGAAGAGAGTAGAAAAATAAAAGTACATGAATTCTAGACGGCGGGGAAGCGAGTGGCGCAGTTGGTCAAGCACCACCTTCACGACACCGATGGCAGTGGTTTGAATCTCGGTTCAGACCAACTTCTATGTGTCGAAGGTTTATCTGGGCTGCTCGTCGCTATCCTCACTGCCATAGCGGTGCTTCAAAAAGCAGGGTTGTAACCAAGTCACAAGTCAATCTCACATTTACAGTTTTGACTCGAGTCAAGTCGAGCCATTTTCAATTCACCACCGAGTCAAGTCCAAGTCCAAGTCAGCGAGCAGAGGGTCGAGTCCGAGTCATCGAGTCTAAGTCATTGTGTTGACTGCTCAGTTTCCNGTTGTCTTGTCCAACCCATTTTTTATTACTCTGTTCGGTGATATCGAGTGGTTCGCATTTATAATATACTAATTTTCTGGTCGCATTTTCAAGTACCTATTCTTTGGAATTACAATGAAATGTCGGCCATGTGACTTGATTCGAGTCATGGCGGCTTGACAAAGTGCTGATTTGATCCTATAGGTAGAGGACGCGAGAAACATTTCATGATGGCTCAAGGGGGACGAGCGCTAAAAAGGGGCACGAGGGGCACGAGCGCATGTTGAACGACACGTTCTCTCATAATTGCGAATATAGTTAGACTCATTTCTGCAAATTTGGCGTATTTTTAATTTTCAATTTTCAGAAGGTGTACCAATACTAAAAGCAAAAAATCGATCGGGCGACAATAAACCGTGCAAAGTGCTAAGAAAATCATCAAGTCAATAAATATGCAGGAAATATCCTAATTCATGCTCATATACGAAGATCTCCGAAAATGCTGCTGGCCCCTATGGCTACGCAAATGCGTCGGAACTGATATTTTAGTCATCGACATCCCAAATTTCGTGGTCAGCCTAATCAATTTTTTTGCTGACGTTGCAAGTTAATAATAAATTAACTGGGTGAATATTTTTTATAATACAAATAATTTCGAAAATTACCTCGCGGATCATATATGGCCCGCTGGGCACGGGCTGGCCGCCCCTCGTGTATATATGGTTATACATTATGAATATCTGATTCCAAATTGATTCGATTTATGATTGCTTCCGTGCTACTTGACTCTGGTGCGTGTTTAGCATCGATTAACGTGTTGCGAATACATAGTCTGATGATTCGGATCGAATTACGGCAATAATCTCATCGCGGGCGCCTTCGGCAATGTGACCGCTCCCAAAAACCGTATTTACCGATTCGTGGGAATCGGTCGCACGTTTCAAGGCCCTGAACTGAAGTGATGACGTTTGAAAGTGTTTACGATGTAATTATGTATGTTACGTATCGAGGACACTGTTATTTTGTAGGGCTAATTTATTTATTTAAACACAGCTATTCGATTTGACCCTTCTGGGATTGTTGGATTTAAATTCCAAACTAATGTGGTTCCATTTTACTCACCACCAATTAGAATCCTTTCATAGGGTCCCAAGTACTAGTATTCATGCTTTTCATCTCTCAACGTGTAACGGAATGTGAGTTCCGGAAAATATTCATCATTTCAAGAATTGGATTTTATAGAGGATAGAACGTTAGTTATACGTTATGGCTATCACGTGATTGGCCAGATCAAGATGACATTGTAAAGAGATTGGAATCAGCGCGGCTAAAAGTCTTTTGTCAATCATTCGTTTCAGAGTGTCCACAAACAGCTTACCGATTCCACTTCAACGGCCGAACCGGGCAATACATCCGTGTTTTGCGAGGCATACCGCAAATGAAAGAGTTGACCGTGTGCTTCCAATTTACGAAAAGCTCCCGCACTCGAGATGTAGTCGTTTCTTATGCGAGCGATAGCAGTGTTCCGAATCACGACGAATATTTGGTGGCATTTCGCTTCAACGACATTTGCATGTGGCTGAATAATGTACACAACTGCATTCCGGCAACGTTCAAAGCATACGAAAATTATCATGTTTGCATCGCCACGATCCCGTCGAATGAGATCGGACGATCCTACATATTTGTCGATTCAGTCCTTCTTCACGTATTGTCCCACAGCAGACCTGGTACGGTAAATGGAAATGGAGTCATGTTAGTTGGATCCGACCAGATGGACGTGGGTGATCCTACAGACAGCATCGATTGGATCTATAACCAAGGAAAGATTGTGAACTTCATGTTATGGAATAGAATTCTTAACCATAGTGAAATTATCAAGAGCTACCGAGATCCGTGCTTTTGCGCTCCTGATTATTTAATCTCCCTCACCCGAGACAATGTTCAGCTGCATCGTGGAGTAGCGTCAATACCGATTTCACAATGCAAATGATCGAG
>ATSW01003537.1:0-21024 GCA_000444245.1 Botryllus schlosseri | reverse complement strand
TAACTATGAAGCGGTGTGTAGATGTAGTTCCCCACTAAGTATTTGAAACTTTAATGAATGTTGTCAAGATTGAAATAGACTCTCGCTTCATACCTTGGTGAGGTTTGAAACACCCAAATAATTCAGGAGTAATATCTACGATAAAATGGTTATGGTATACTAACATAATATTAACATTGGTATTACGTTGAGATAATGTCTGATAGTTGGCAGATAAAAGCAATTATTATGCTTACATACCGCCGATATCGACATTTCCCATGTCACAATGTCTGTATATTTATTGTAGCTGAGTTTTCATGAATTCGCGCGATTCAAGATCAATTGATGGAATCTCTTTTAAACACATCAGTCGATATGACTGATTATTTAAATGCCAATTGCTTATATAAGGTACATTGGTCTCGTGTTTATGTTTATTTTTGGAAACTTGCCTTCGTGAGTGAGGTAATTATTTATTTGAGATCATTTTTCTCCATACTTACGGATGTCCATATTCTTGTCATACATTTCCGCAAACTATTGTTATGAAGCATAGTTCGTCCGTGTTATTGTCTTTGTATAACTACGCTGCATTCTTGTCGCATGTTCAATGTAAATTGCACCAGTGCTGGAGCGATACGAGTCATGACTAGAACCGAGTATGACTAGAGTCACCTTTTTTGGAATGGTTTGGCTTGACTTGATTTGAGTCGCTGCTTTAAAATGACTTGAATTGACTCGAAGTCCAATTTTCGATTAATTTTTTAAGTCGTGAAGCATTTTGAACCTCTCAGCCGCTTTGAGAATCGAATGCGCCATCACTAGGGCGATTTTTTGACGTGTCAAAAGAAGTCATAATTCTGTGAAAATTGTAGCGTTAGGTCAAAAAATTGTCAAAATTGTTTACAACGTCTGAATTTTTTGCAACCGGTATTTCGTTTGTATCGTAGATATTTGCACTGTCGGTGAACTTATCATTTGACATTTTGCATATTGTAGCCTACCGTTGTAGACGGCCCGATTGTGTGCTCATTGTGCATCATAAACGGTAAAATGAAACAAATAGGTTGACATGGTGTTATGCTCAACTTACCGCAATATCCTAACTGGAGCGAAAACACCTAATTTACATACATGAGGTCAAAATTTTGTCAAAATCAAGATTTTTTAAGGTAAAAAAATGTCAAAATTTTGATATTTTAGTTCAAAATCTTTCGTTATTTAGATAAAGAAAAAATCGCCCTAGTCATCACTTGCCGTCACCGGCATTATAAAATCAATACAACCATGTATAAATTTGTACAATTAGTGACTTTTGTATGAATCCATTGCTGAAAATCTGCGTATCATACATGTATGAATCAATCTTGGGCTATCAGCGAGATTACTTATAGGATTTACCAACACCCATAATGGCAGATCGATTCGGAATAACGATATGTACTTTTCGATGTTTCAGAAGACGGTCGTTTCTTTCAAATCGATAGAGAAGGCGTACATGGATTTTGTATTTAATGGTGAAGACATAGGATTATGGAGTATGGAGCATTGAGTATTATCCTTGCATTCTTAGTAACGTATTTAAATAACCCGCGACTCATACCGTCGTAGTTGGTTTGATACGACATAGGAATAAGTTAAACTAAGTTGACGCGGTCTAGCCTATATGCACTGGACCCACACATGAACTCGAACGACTCAAACTGAAATCATTTAGTGACTTGAGATTGACTCCAAATCGCAAACTTTGAGATTGCTTGACTCGAGTCAATATTTGCGGTGACTCGAATTGACTGTCGACGCGACAGTGACTTGATCCCGACACTGCATCGCAGATATATAGTATACAGGCCCACCTCCCACTTGCCTGTTACTCGCCATACTTTTGGGTTGCGATTGTAATGTAATTTGTGCCGCATCAATATTTGAATGCAGCAGACAGCAGTTTTCTCTTTGTTGCATGAATATGCGTCATGACCAAGGTTTTACCCTCAGGAATATAGTTTGAAACAGTTGCTCGTGAAAAATCAATATCGCATACTTACAATACGATAGTGCCGAGCTCGCGGATTATAGTTCTGTGAATGTCGCAGATCGTAGATATGGCATACGCCCCTTGCCGAGTTCACAACCAACCTAAATCACTCAAATTGCGATTTCCTCGAACTCAAAATGCTGAACCATGCAGTGACTACCGCCGACATTATCGTATCATGCGTCAAAATTGCCAACGCAGTCGGGACGGATATGTTCGAAACCATCAAATACTCATTGAGCCTTGGCGCGGTGTGATTCACCTTCACGGTAGTGCCATATCCACCTTTACGATGGTGCCATATCTACGTTTATGGTGGTGTCATATATACCTTTGAAAGCATAATAAATGCTGAGAACGCTGGCGATGTGTGATTTCAGAGGCTTGTCCCAAGGAGTGTCCGAACGCTTGCGAAGACGGGCAATGCGTCTGTCACGAAGAGTGTCTGGGAGGATGCATCGAGAGGAATAACGCGTCTGCGTGTCGTGCGTGCCTACACCGGTATCACAACGGAGAATGCGTCAGAGATTGCCCGGAAGATACCTACCTTGTGAGTTCGTGATTATACGCGGCTGTTATAATAAATTTATCAAGCCGGTTCGGGTTGCGCGAGAGGTAAAAAAGTCATAGTCGTGACGGTATAGTGACAATGTCAACGAGATTAGATCTTATCGATCTTATCGATTAGATCTTACCGATCAGTTTGATATATTGATAAGATAACCGATTTCTTGATTCTACTAGCAACACCTTGAGTGTAATGTAGAGTTAAATGGACGCTTTGGAGTACCTGACCTCATAATACATTTGAATTACATGTTCATATTCACATTTGAATAATATATTCATCTTTCATGAATATATTTTTCAAATGTATTATGTAATGCAGAGTTGCCCAGTACCAGATTACTTCTACTCTTTGGGAGTACTTCAGTAAGCTTTGTCTTCTTGTACTGCTACTCAAGAGGTTGTGTTTTTAAACTATTTCCACTCCTACTTTAGTAGTATTTTGGCAAAACAAGTTACTTTTTGGATTTTGAAAAGTAGGAAGTAGTTTCGGGATACGTTTGCGTCATTTTTATCAGTGATATTGTCGTAAGGACCGCGTCGCATAAAACCTGTATCACCTGTATTCTATCTATTTACAGGGTCATTATTCCTTTTGCGTTACCCTCGAATATACGTCATGAAATTTCGGAAGTTTACACGCCTCAGATTAAATACCAAGTAACTAAGAGAATGCGACCCTCCGGCAAAATCTACGCTTTGAGACTGGCACTCTTAAGCGAAAAGAGTGTGTTCCAAGTCGTGTATACCACCCGTGATATGCGGGTGTGAATATACACCCACCCGTGCCACACCAAACCAGAACCTACCTCAGACTTACAACAATGTATAAATCAAATACAATATTTTAATCTAAATGATGCATGCATCAATGGACGTGGGAAGGTATGCACGTAGGCACGTATAGGATTCATAGCCTCGATATAATTCTGAGTTAGGTTGTGTTGTCGTGTATACCACCCTTTTAGGTGTGAATAAACGCTCTTCGCTAGGTGGTTACCTGCTTGAGTATTTGTCAGACCTTTACTTTGCTACCTCCACTATAGTTGTGGCATGTCTTGGAATGTTTCGACGTGTGTCTACTTAAGTATCAACACTGACTATACATTGACCTTGACCATATAGGTGTGAACAAATGTGACTAATACATCTCTGACATTTTCTATACTTTCTCGGGTGATTTTAATCGTTACTGTGTCCCGTTTTAGGAAAACGAGTGGAAGTGTATCGCGCGGTCCGAGTGCATAGCGCTGACTTGGATCCCGCACGACTTTTACGACGAAAAGTCAGGGACGTACACGAAGAAATGTATTTACAACTGCCCGCCCAATCATCACGACGAGTTTGACCCGGTCGCCAACGAGACGTATTGCAAGGACTGTAAATCATCGTGCAATTTAGGTATGGCGACTGTGCACTGTACCATCGCCGCCAGTGCTTATATGATTTACTGCTTTACGGCATCACTGCTATAGAGCGTAAATCTTTGCCTAATGCCCAACTGCGAAACACGGTGGCGAGATATCGTAGCGGTATAATCCACAGCTGCAACATCAATGGGTTGCGGGTTCGAGTCCGACCGTTGTCGACTCCAGAATTCCTAGAAGTGTTGGAGGTTTATCTATAGGCTCCTCCTCGCCATCTCATCCGTGTAAGCGGTGTCGTATATAAGCCTAGAAGTGGGCCGTGCTACAAGTCGGTATTTACGGAATAAAAATGAAGAACATTGGCCTGGTGTAAATGACCATATAGTTGTCGACGAACAGTAAACACCATGAATACCGCGAACAACAACGACAACATCTGTGACACAAAGAGTGTGTAGGTCAGTGATTGTCAAAGTTCCCAATTGCGAAATGTATGAAGTTACAGGCTAGTCCCTCAATCCGAGAATTGAAACACCATATATTTAGCAGATCTAGGGTTATAGAACGTAATTTAGAACGCCTTTTGGCTTGATATAGATCTCATAGTCGACGTCTCATAATGCGGCAAGTCCTCGACCTATCTGGTTAAAAGTAGCATGTAACTCGTTTCATGCAGTAGGGATGACAGGCTGATATGTGGACATTAAGAATGCATTTTGAACAAAATTTAACGAAATTCAACGTTACAATTTACCGACAATTGACATTGTAATATAATATATGGCTCACAGTCAAGTCGCGTTTCTTTCAAAATTTACCCAGCAGTCAAGATTGAGTTGGTGGTTTTAACGGAACGTCGCGTTGCAGAAATTTCAATCGAACCATCGCATAACAGTTGTGATATGAAACAGCTAGCCAAATATTCTCACTCAATTGAAGTTCAAATTATTTTGTTTTGAGTTTCATAATTATGTCGCGATTGCGTTCTGAATTGATTTTGATTTTTGAAAGTTTACCGGTTCGCAAAATTCGTTTTGAAATTTTGCGGGTCGGCGAGTTGAAAATGTTGACAGCCACTGGTGTAGTGTAGTTGTGGTTGTAATCTTCCGCAAATATTCCGAGACTAAGTGGCCTGATACAGCGGTTGTGTTTCAAAAAAATTTCGCATGCGCATGCCTTCTAAACGACACTTGGCCGGGAGAGTCTTCATTTTCGTCTTACGCGTATAATTTGCGCGCGTCATGGCAGTCTTGCGTTTTCTCAGTTTGCAAGGAAGACGAATACATGATCACGGATTCGAGGTCGACTGACGCAGTACGCGGGTGCACCAGCATTCCAGGCAAATTGGTGATAAATCATTTAGTCGGAGGTGAGATATGATTTTTGTCGATGTTAGGATTCATGTCTTCCTCAGAGAACTCTTCGATTCAGAAGAAGTTGCTAATTCCCGCTTCGCTGTCAGATAAAACATGGTCACTGGAGAAATCGGCCGTGGACATTATACTATATACCAATCTTGCAGCACTGTTTTATATATTGTTGCGAAACTTGTATGTCCATCGCATCCATAAACTTTGTATACTCGTGCACTTGCATAGACAACTGCCCTCTATAATGCCAACGGCTTGCAACATCGCATCAGTTGAAAATTGATAAAATATAGGTATGGAACTACCTTAAATACTCCCAAATAAGGTTGCATATGAAACAAACGGTGTTTCGAAACACTTTGCTTAAAACATGTTTTAAACAGTGTTTTGAATGTTTGTTGTTTTCAAGTTGTAAAATTAGGCCATAATTGTGTAAAGACTTTCCAAAAAACATGTTGTATGAGCCTACGGACAATTACGACCNGATTTAGCCAACGTATATCGATATGGGATGGTTGGAACCCTCAAAATAGTCGGTTCAACAGCAATAGTACAGATATTTCGTCAAAGGAGCTATATTTACCCTATATTTTCAATTTTAAATGTCAATCCACTATGGGGTCACAATTGAATATTCGTGACGTCATAGCTTGAAAAAAAAATTGAAAACTGTTTTAAACAAGGACCTTATTTTAAAGATGGTTGTTTTAAATTGATTTTTGTTTTAAATGCGACCCTACTTCCAGACAATGCTGACTATTTTGTGTGGTATTTGGTTATATATTGAATTACAATGCGGGCGCGGGCGGTGATACTGTAGATTTCCGGCGTAAACCTGTCACGGAAAGATGTGGAAATCAGTTTTTACGCGTATTCCGACCGCGGTTTTCTACGATTCGTAAATTTTTGTGGTGAAAATATTTCAGATGGAGTTTTGAAAGAACTCGATGACGCCCTTAGCGGGTTGGAGGAAGTCGGGTCGTTGTCAATCCGTCGCGCGGACACCTTGGTGTCTCTTAACTTCTTGAAGAAGCTGAAGCGCATAACGGGGAGGACTCTAGTTGACAAGTAAGTATGAGGACGTCCGTTAGACTCGAAAGACGTAAATGACCAGTGAACTAAGTCAATTTTTCAGTCTAATATTCCGGTTTAATTCCCTGCATATGTGCTGTAAACCCATATTTCAGTCACCTATACACACACACACACTCATAGATAAATGTATGAGTATTTCAATATAACACAGTGCAATCGTTCTTTACATTTTCAAATATCCCGCAACAATACCATTCGAAAATCCACAATAGATTGTAAGGTGCAAATCAGACCGTAGCCACATTCTGGTACAAAATATTGTTTGCGTGTACAGTAAAGCACTGTAAACGAAAATTTCGACCATTTCCACCATGGCATGGGATGTAAATCAGGTAAATGGCACTTTCAGGTACCAAATAGTGCTTTCATACCCATCCAATGGGTGAAAATGAGTGAAATACATCAACTCTTATGGAGATATATCCCACGGCTGTATATAGTGTGCTCTGTTCACGTGCAACACCNTTTTGGGATTTCTTGNTAGGGTACACNGAAACAATNNAACAATCCACTACACCCCTGGCATTTATCTCCTTGAGAATGGGTGTATTTTANNCCTTTTTGTCTATTGGAAGCATAATTTAGTACCTGAAAGAGCTGTTTACCAGATTTACACCGTACACTGGAGTGAAAGTGGGTCGAATACGCGAATTTTGTTTACAGTGTGCAATGTACATGTAAACGGAACCAGAGGCCGACCGATTATCGACCTGCTGGCCGATTACCGCGGCCGATATTTTTTAACAAAAAATTTCAAAAATATCGGGAATTCAATGCCGACAGTCCTCAATCTCAAGAAACGGACGACGTGACGGATTTGCGCTAGCCGGACAAATTTAACTGGGTGATGATGCAGAGAAAATGTCCTTCCTGCATTGCAATCTATACCTCCACCGGACTGATCTGCAATTCTGTATCACGTTTTGCTCTTTGGGTTAGCCTACATTTCAATGAATGTGCAGTGCACAATTCAGCAATAATTTTAATTTCAGCTCACTTGTTTGTTGTTTAGCTTTCTGTAGCATGTACAATGTACTTGTACAAGTGCCATCTTGTCTAATATATAATATTTTTTTGCGAAATGGCTCTCTGCTCCATCCATATTAATATCGGCCGTGTGAGTGTATAATCGGTATCAACATCGGGCGACATCTAAACGGAATCCACTACACCCCTGGGATATATCTCCATAAGAATTGGTGTATTTGACTCATTTCCACCCTTTTGAAGGGTGCGGAAGCACAATTTGGTACCTGTAAGTGCCGTTTACCCGATTTAAGCCTCACGCCATGGCTGGGAATATGAAAATACACAGTGTATACGACTATATCACTTTCGATCGAGTTCACGTAACCCGCGACCGTTTTCAGCCGGTACAGCTTGTTCATCATCAACAATCCGAACCTGCAGCAGTTGTTTCCGAACGACAACTCGTCCGGCGGTCTGCGCATCGAGAGCGGGAAAGTCTTTTTTCACTTCAATTCCAAGCTGTGTATGAAAGAAATCGAACGCGTCAGCGCTTTGACGGCGGAGGAGGAAGACGACAAGGACATCAGCGTGGTGACGAATGGCGACAGGGGAACGTGTATGCTTGCGTTGCATTTTTGTTTTGCGTTTAGGAAGTATAACATTGTTTGGTGAAATGATAAGGGAAAGGGATGAACCGCACTGTGGTATTGGCGATGTCGGAATAATGGAATATATATGTTTCGTTGTTTGACGTCATCTTGATAATGGACAGAGGTTATGAAAGCAGTTATCGTTGGTACTCGGGTAGAAGTAGGAGTATCGTCGTAGATAGTAGTGAGTATTCTGGGCATAGTTTTACCGAAAATCCGAAACTATAAATTACAAGTGGAAATACTCTAAAATGACTCTAAAACTACTTTTCGTAGAGCTCATGTAGGTGTGGCCTACTTGCGTTACTTACTTAACTTGTTATGATTTTAGGCTACTTCGACTCAACAGTTTTCAGGTTTTTTCGCAAAAGATATAGGCCAAAAATACTAACATATACACTTGCTTGGGAATCGCTACTTCTTCATCAGGATGTCGCGTTAAAATTGGAAAAGAATTGAAATTCCGCGTTCGTGTCCAAGTCCGGTTTTGCGGATACATCGTTAATGTTAATCCGTCCAAACTTTTTCAAATCGCGTTTTGCTTCGATTCCAAATCCATACTCATCTCGACTATTCTTGCCGAACAAATTTCTATGTCCGCTGCGTACGATTGCGCCACTATGTCGATTTTTGTCCAGGTGATATGATGCCTCTGATCATCACATCCATAGAACACATGCCGATGAAAAGTAACGAGCTCGCTTCCGTCCGGATTCAGTGGGATAAAGTCGACCTGCCCGACAAGAGGACGTTGATCGGTTATCAAATTTTCCACAAGGAATCGTAAGTCGGTTTATGGCCTGTGTGTTTTAGGAGTTACAGATCAAACTTCCTGTAGTTGAATACGGAATAGGCTCTACGATATTGCACAATCTTCTTCGATTTCATCAGTCGTCTTAGGGTCTTACCTTATACAACCGCCATAAGTGATCAGTAACGAATTNATTATATTTGTTCGGAGCACTCAAGCACTCGCCTTGAACTGTTTTTGGCGGCAAAATTTGGATATTGAAAAGTAGAAAATAGTTTTGGAATCAGTTTACATCAGTTTCATGAGCTGAGTTTTATGTCACAAGAACCGCCTGATATAGCTCCTGTATCACGGCAAATGATATTTCCGAATTTTCTACCTATTTACATTGTCGTTAGTAATTTTTCACTGAGCCGTACGTGGACTGTTGCAATACCCGGGCCAGCGGTGCCTCATATGTTTCGACGCATGAGATCTCCTTTGCACACTCTGTATCCTTGAAGGACGTGCGTCCCCAATCCAACCACAGAATATACCGTTTTGATAGGACGACCAGAAACCAGCCATGTCGTACATTACGCGAAAGAAATGTCGGCCAAATGATACCGTTTCTTTGTAGTCTGAATTTTGTTATATGTTTGCCCGCCAGACGATATATCAGATTATTTTCCATCGCAGGGAACATCAGAACGCGAAGCGATACGAAGGAAGGAACGTCTGCTCTCAAACCGGGTTGGTTTACGACGTATTCTGTCACATTTTATGGCGATAACTTCACTCGACTAATCAATATGAAATATTTAATTTATTAAATATTTGATATGTACTGAAATTATAGTATTATACGCTCCTTGATAGGAAGAGTTGATTTATCAACGACAATGACAGTTTCGATGCTTGAACCTCGATTGATCATATTCCTACTAGAAGGCTAACGCTAATGTAAATCACATATCTGTAAAGTCATGATCAACTCGCCGCATTATCGCGAAGTGCAATGAAATAGTAGGTATGGTCGAAAAATACCAAATTATCTTCAATGCGTTGTAGAGCTGGTATTACATTCTCTTGTGGTCTCATGAAAGGTAAATATTTAAAATGTTCACATCATTCATACCGGTATGACGTCATTGAATCACCCGGGTCCTCGATTGTACTCAAACCTATTTGTGAACTGCTGATATGGGTTCAGGCCGTCTCCTGGCCCAATGTACCCAGCCCTTTGTTTTTCGCAGTCCGTGCAACCTAAGTCTATTAAATTTTCTCCAATCGCTGAATATTGTTGCCAATCACACGCTGACTCCGGTTACGCCGTACAGGTCCGGTTGGGAAATCAAGGACGCGCTGTTCGGCCTCAAGAAATCCGCCACCGCCGAAGACGGCAACTCCGTAACGGCGCATCTTCACAACCTGAAGCCCTACACGCAATACGCCATGTACGTGATGACGTACACCACCTCGAGCGTACAGAAAGGAGCTCAATCCAACATCACCTACTTCACAACCATGCCTTCGAGTGAGATGCCTTTTCTTATGAGTGAAATTTCGTGAAACTCCCTGGAAATTTGCGGAGGCGATATAAGCTTATCCGCAAATGTATAGCACTTGACCTTTCGAGAGTGATGCTCGGCTTAACGCATACGCCAATTTCTTTTTCTAGCATTGAGTAATATGTTTGCTGCCGATAGGATGTTTAGTGACATCTGGATTATGATGATACTCGCATCTTTGTGATAACTATACGTTGATCCCATTCAACGCCAGTTACCGCACCTGTTGCGTGTATAAACGAATGTGGTACAAAGCAGATTTTACAACTAGAACATTTTCAGAATCTCCAAATTAGATTAGATTACAGGGGTGGGCAAACTTTTGAGCTCGCGGGCCGCATTCAACACCTGAATCCATTTGCGGGCCGCACTATATAGAATTGGGATTATAAACCGAAACGCAATATTGGTATTTGATTACATAGCGAGGACATGGAGATAATGTAAGTGCTTATTTAAAACAAACCAAATATTGTGTTGATGATATCGTACACGCGTCAGAAACATAGTGGCGAGATTTCATAGGCTGGTAGACCTCTATAACCAATTTGTAAAAACTATAGAGATGAAAGTCGGTTGTCCCGCTTTTTAGAACAGAATCGAAATTTAGATCTGTGAGCAGCGATCTGTTCATAGATTTACTAATTCCAGTTTTGGTTCTGTTCCATGACACACAATGCTGACAGCATCATAACCATGTTAGCTTCAAACACGCTTCTTCTATGTGTAGATATAATATATTATTACCCCGATCACGCATACAGAGAACGAATCTACCTAAAACATGCGCGAATCGTTTTTATAAGCACATCACTGAGATAATTAAAACTGGAGTGGCCAATCTGAAATCACACTCGTGATCCGAATTATGTCAATCTCGTTTAGGATTTCTGTGATGTTCAGCAGTTGAAACCTTTCAAACTGCGTGGGTCTTGAGATCGGGCTGTCGCGCCAGAAATTAAACATAAAAAAGAATATAGGAAGTATTTACCCTAGTACAGTGGTTCTCATTTTTTTAAGACACACGCCTCCCCCCCTTCCCCCCCTTATGATGGTGAAAGATTTCGCGCCCCCTTATCGTCACAATACAAAATGCAACCACGATGCTTGCAGACCTAACGGATAGTTCACTGGCATGGAAGGTTACGACTGTGGATGAGATATTTTGAAACATGAAATTCAGACTAAATGCAGAGCAAGAATTATGAATTTGAAGTAAATCGCGCGGAGCGAGAAAAATTTTTTCGTTTAGCTCAGCTTCGCGCCCCCTTTCAGATGCTTTCACGCCACCCAGTTTGAGAACCGCAGTCTTAGAATTATCATAGTCAATTATACTAAGAAAAAGTTTAATCAAGTCCCTGCATTAATTCGATTTTTTTGTACGCATTTTATCAATGTTTAAAAAAAGTTTCCATTGACTCTCGCGGGCCGCACAGAACGGTGTTGCGGGCCGTAGTTTGCCCACCCCTGGATTAGAATCAGAAGTATAGATACACAGTTTGTTTTCAAATTAGATTTTAAAAAAAAATTGAATTATAGCTTAGTTTTTTTGTTCAAAATTGTAGATAACAATTACATAATTCACGAAAACTTGGAAAATTAAGTAAAATTAAATGACAGCAGTCTTAAAACCTGATCACGTGAGTAAGTATTGCAAGCAGGCATAAGCGCCTGGAGTACTCCTAAAGTGTAGAGACGTACGTCGTTAATTACCTACTACTACAGACGTGTGGACGTATCGCTGACTGGGTATGGCGCTTCCTGGTTTAATTTAACACCGTGTCAATTTTGTAGAACCGAGCGAGCCGTACGGGCTGAGAGCGCGCGCCATTAATTCGTCGGCGATCAGAGTGCAATGGAAATCGCCGGTGTCGCCGAACGGCCGGATAACGCATTACGTCGTAAAATGGCGGAAGCAGCTGGATGATGAATTCTACGTCACCAAAGTCGACACTTGCGAGAGAGGTATAGTGTGTTCCGGCCAGAGGTGGTCAGTAACGAAGTGTTTCCACCTTTTCAGAGAACTTAGTAGGTTTTGTCTACTACTTGCTCAATTGATGATGATTTAGGCTATTTCCACTTTAACTTACTTTAACCTACGCTTTTAAGTTTGCAGAGCAGAAATTGGTATTAGGGAATATCCGCATCACAGATGTGTGTGAAATAGTGACAAGAACTGCTGGGCGAAATACCCAGTCACGGTAACTTGATATATTTTCGAAAATGGCATCTATTTGCAGTGCCATATTCATTTTGCATTGGTCGCTAAGACACATCCTGCGGTTTGAAAGTAGAAACCACCGATTATATGATAAAAGTATGCGACCCCTCGACCAGATATACGATTTTTGCATATACTTCCACTTTAAGTAGTTTTGTGATGCCTTGTGTTACGTCTACTTATACTGCAGTAGTAAAGCTGATTACTTTGACAGCCACCCATTGAAGCTGGGCCATATTGATGCTCATACCGGGCCGTACGTGCTCATATTGGGCCGTACGTGGACTATTTGCTAAAAAGAACTGGCCCTTTAGGCGATCGTTAAGACCATAATTCTCTGCTGAGTACGAACACTTTGGCCACATCTGCTTTCGGCTTAATGCGTCGGTGTCATCATTATAACCCTGTCCATTGGAAATCTAAACGCGTTTATACATCTGGAATTTTATTTCACATTCGCCATAGCGCGCGTTAAGTGCAATATNNNNCTAGTAGCTACCACGATTTCGGAAATANTACTCTCAAGTGTAACAGATGTGCGATTGTCGATTTGTGATTGTATACAGGTGATGGGTTAGGATTATATGAAGGAAAGCTGCGGATGGTTGGATTGCAATTAATACGAGCTAAATAGGGTCACTGCGGTCGCTGGTTGATTTACCGGAACGAAATTAGCTTGCGCAAGGCTACTGCGATGGTGATGATACTGTTTCGCTGGTATACATGTTTGAATTATTAACGCCCCTTCATTTTTCCTGGCCTATATAGGCATTTGTGACTCGTATTACCGTGCGACATTGCCTATAGAGTGGATGGGCGTTATTTTGTACTTGAGCACTCTTGTGTCTGTAAACACATGGTTGGTAAATAGGTGTATTAACCNAATTTTCACCACTTTTATGAATCAAATCACTAAATTATGCGACATAGCCCTTGCGACCCCCTCCCCGTAACTGGAAAAATTTTCAGAAACTGCATCTGCTTGGTGTTCCATCTGTCATTATGAATTAGTCGCGAAGATGCATCTTGCAATCTCAAAAATAGTCGCCTTCGCCTCCGATTTACTGCTGAAAGTATACCAGTCCTAGCTAGAGCAAATCTACTTTAGCAATCTATGCTTACTTGAGCACTTTCAAAAACACCATTTTCTGGCACGTCTCGGAAAACGCTGCTTCCCCTGTAATTGAGTAGAAATTTACGTCGTTACTGCTAATTGTACTTGGCTACCATCTAAGGCTAGTACTTTTATTAAACCTTTGAGTGTGATTTTACAGAAAAGCCGAGACATACCTACAAGAAGCCGACCATTCCCCCAACGACAACCACTTCTACTGAAAGTGATAAAAATACGGTTAGATCGTATTTATACAGCCTTAGAAGACTTCGAGATTACTAAATTTTTAAATTTCGCTCAGGACTGCGAATGTCCTCTCGTGGATAAGCCGGACCGAGAGGCGCTGGAGAGGAGAGCCAACAACGAAGTCGATTTCGAAAATTTTCTGCAAAGACAAATCTTCAGCTCGTGAGCTTTTTGCGTTTTGTTGATCGCTTATCTCGATTTTGACATTTTTTTTCGCTTTCTTTCTAAAAACAAGTCCGGGACTGACGTCGCTGGACGAGGATTGGAGAAAACGGAGGTCTGTCAATAATGAGCCAGCATACAAGTAGGATTTTATTCCGTATAAGCGATTAGTCCGTCAACGTGCACTATCTAATGAATGTGATTTTAGCAGCTACGCGGAAAGCGGGGATGTTTCGTCCTATGGAAACAACTCGGACGGTTTGGAATTTTTGGCGGGTGAGTTGTGATGTTTTTTGTTATCGATGGAATGTATCTGTCAAGTCATATTTGTTGTTGTTTGCGGTATTCATGGTGTTTGTAGACTACTATGGCCGTTTACACTAGGCTGATATTGGTTATTTTTGATTCCGTATCTGCCGACATGTAGCACGGCCCTCTTCCAGGCTTTTTGTAAGACACCGCTTAACGCTAACGCGGATAAGATAGCGACGTTGAGCATATATAAACCTCCAACACATAGGTAGGAATTCTGGAGACGACCTCGGTCGGACTCGAACCCACAACCCATTGGTGTTGTAGCTGTGGATTATGCCACTACGCTATCTCGCCACCCCAGGTCATAGTTACTTTTTACGCTACTTTCGACTTTGAAAAGTCGAAATTAGTTTTCAGATAAGTTTTCACCACATTCGCGCCTGGAAATGTCACAAAAGCCGCGTGAAATAGTCCCTCTATCACTGTAACTAAATATAGATTCGAACATTGCCTCTATTAGAAGTGTTTTGTTGCACTAAAATCGCGGGAAAGTTGCACTTGATTTGAGAATAAGTTGCAGCGACAAGTTGCAATTGTAATTTTTTTTTAATTATCANGATAGGATATACTCGAAGGGTTACGTTTTATAACCTCACGGTGTAAGATTTTCATCCGTGAAATGAGACACTACCTCAAATTTAAACTACCTACAATTGATCAAACGATCTGTTGACAAGTAGCTCAGACACAGCTGGTCTGGGGTAGCTCAACTTCTAGCTTGCAAGCCATTGCGTCCTAGATGACATTGAGGTGCAGCCAATCCATCACAAAACTCTTTGTTATACAAAACCATACCAGAAATTGTGTATAGCATGTTTTTAAAACCGCACCTTTACATTTTGCGCAATATTTGATGAAAGTTGTGCAAGGAAAATTTACATGAAAAATAGAAAAAAATTGCGATATAAAATTATCACAAACAGCTTAAAACATCACACGACATAAGTTTTAAGTATCTAGAAATCTTCAGGAAGCTGTGAAAAAATGATCCAAAAGTTGAAAAACTTGGCCCTTGTCATCAGTTGTTTTTCGTCGGTTGAGANGATAGCCTATATATTGCAATTTCGTAATAGCCGCCACCGATTAACAGCTGAAAATATGCTAATTTTCGACCAAGTCTACTCTTGAAAGTACTTACGTAGTCTCGTAACCCTTGAAGTAGTTTTTGAGATGCCTTGTCAATCGCTACTCCTATACTTGTAATAAATAGGGTATAAATGTACAGCGTTTCTTCTACTTCTTCCTCAGTACAGCAACCTTGACTAATTTGAGCACCTCTGCCTACGCCTATACGACTACAGCGCTTTACCAACAGCTTAATCATCCAGGTTTGAGCAGCGGTCTGGAAGAATATTTCCCGTCTCACTATTACACTGAAGACGAATTTCTCGAAGTCGAAGCGGAAGGCCAGGAAATTGTAATCTCCGAGTAAGTTCTCAAATGATATTCTCCCTCTTCCACGCTGTCACGCCGATCCTCTTTTCCGCAGCCTTCTCCATTACTCCGAGTACGAGGTGCGAGTGTACGCTTGCAATCACGCGGCGATCAACGACTCCTCGATGTGCAGTTACGACGCCATGACCGCCGCGAGGACGTATTTTCGCCCGGGCGTCGACGACATAGACGACAGCACGCTGAAGGTCGCGGGGCGCGAGCGTGCCGACGGAGAAATGCAGGTCGGTCGGCTGAGTGGTGCTTGTTGCGATGATGCGATTTTGAAAAGGTGTAGTTGAATGGAGACAGAAAATATCGTAGAAGCAGTGGTGGTCTAAGTATAGGACTTGTACGAACTGCCAATCTTGTTAGTTGACGGTCAACTAAATACTGTTTTCGAGTAGTTCTATGTCTACTTCTAGTTGCGTTTTTCGAAAAGTAAGTAGTTCTTGTTCTAGTTCTAGTTGTCCATTTTGAAAAGTAACTAGTTCTAGTTTTAGTTCTTGTTGCGGATTTTGAAAAGTACAATTCTGCTTACCCATTCTGCCTCGAATTCGACTTTTTCATGGCATTTTAATACTTTTTCCGAAAAAAAAGTGGACAAATTCCCAAGAAAGAGGACATTTAGGCGTCCTCCGCGGACACTTTCAATTTTGTGAAAAATAAAATAGGACAAATCCTCTTAATGTAGGACGTATGGTAACCCTGCCTTAACACAATGAAGCCGCAGTCGGACGTCGGACATAGATAACTAACCCACGGATAGATACGCAACATCCGTCGTCACGCTTGTTTGCCAACTGTGACTTACTGCCCAGCAAACCGAAAGCAACGTTATTGCTAATCCCATAGCTGACGACCCGAGCGCTCAAATTAAATAGAGTTGATCGTATTTGAAAGCTACTGTCGCTCTGATTCCGAAAATATACGCCAGCTATGGGATTAGCAATTATGTTGCTTTCGGATTGCTGAGCAGTAAATTACACTTGGCAGGCAAGCGTGACGACATGCGTTGCGTATCTATCCATGGATTAGTTATCTATAGTCAAAACACATTGAAGAAGAGTTGAAAAGAGATGATGATATTGTCAATGTACCGAATCACGGCGTCGGTGGTTTTGTCATCCGCACGCACACTGTCAAGTTTACCTGCTGTATTTCGAATATATATACGGTTGCAAAGATTTATGTGTCAGAATATGCCGACTATGAACTCTCCGTGTAAGTGTGCAAACTTCTAAAATTCCTTTTAGCCTACTCTACAATGGGAGCCGCCGCAGAACCCTAACGGCTACGTGAAATCGTACGACATCGACGTCAGAGACGACAGTAATGCAAAGGTATTTTTGACTCCCCATCCTTTCATTTGGAGTTATGGTTTTGTGTAACGCTGGAAAAAATCGAGAATCTTTGTGATTCAGTTACAAATCGAGTATCAAGCGTTGAGCCCAATATCCTAGTACCGCATACTATGACGTCATACCCGTAATAATGAAATTCAAAAAGAAATTATTGAAAGAATGTATCAAAACAATATTTTTCGTTGAACTAATAGTATCAATATCGTATATTTTAGTTAATTGAAACTATATACTCTCACTGCCTAACCCGAATCCATACAATCGATAAAATCGACTCGGACTCGAGTCGTTGTGCCTCTAATTTTGTGACAATACACCTCACAGCAACACAATTTCGTTCACAGCTGTCCCACCCGTCTGGACATCTGTTCTGTTACTCCGTGCTGAAGTACAGAGAAAACAATGGAGCCTACGTCATCCCGTCCGTGCTCGCGGCCGGGCCGCACAGGGCCAGAATCAGGACTGTCACGCTAGCCGGCAAAGGAAACTGGACGAAATACATCAATTTTGATATCCCTCAGAGCGCCGCCGAAAGGGCGAGAAGCAGAAAAGCGAACCTGGAAGTCGGAATCGCAGGCGGAATCGCTCTAATCATCATCGTCGCTGTGGTGTCGGTTGTGTTCTACAGATTGAAGAAGTGAGCACACCTTTTCTTTAAGAGCAGTAGTAGATGTGAGGTGTTTTATGGCCCCATTCAGCGAGTGCAGCGTCATCAACTTTCAAATTCCATCTGCGAGTGAAATCTCATCAACCTTCAAATCGTGCCGAATAAGAGCTTACATTATACCACGTCATACCAGTTCGAGATATCCCTGACATTATACACTATTTATATACACCTTTGCGGAAGGTGGATATTTTTAGGCACACCTACAAGGGTGGGATGATCGCCTGGCTTTAGTTGCGTCACATGGGTTAGTGTGATGTCTTTTTTGGTCGTCGGCTTACCGCTACAATGATTTCTCGCGTCACTGGAAATATCTCAACGGATGTTCGTGCGGTCTAATTTACGAATCTAATGCCAGCGCCGAAACTGTCTCGCGCGAAATTTGGATATCCAAAATTAATGTTGACCGTCGTCATAGAAATATTTGTTTCAATTGCCTTTCCAGTAAATGTAATCGCGTTTTTGCTTTGGGCATTTTAACGGTACAACAAATTGAAAACTAGCTATTACCCAGGCAATAAAGTTGCGATTGCGTCGTCGCAAGAATCTCAGAACTGCAATTCTATGCTAAAGGTCGATCGTTTTTACGAATTAAAACTCCCACAGAGGCGAAGATTTACTCGCGGTTCATTTTGAATCGTTGTGACATTTATACAGCGCGATTATCGGAGGATTATGTCACCACCAGACAAAGTACCTGGCGCCATAGGCGAACTTGCGCTGACTCGCGTCAATATTTCATTGTGTTTTTAGCAATGTGTGGTGAGAATACGTCCACTGCCCTAAACAAATGCTCCAATATTGGTATGCGCTCACGTTTGAATGTATTTGATCACGCGACTCTACCAATCGCTTTCACGATATTTCATCACAAAACTGACGGTGAACCCTTTTGCTTTCTACAGGAAAAAGGACGCCGCCAAAGCTATGATTTATTCCTCAACGAATCCCGAATACGTGAGCTTGGCGGCTAACTACATACCCGACGATTACGAAGTTGACGTTGACGATGTCGAACTGACGAAATTTATCGGGAACGGTAATTTCGGCAAGGTACGATGTCGCCCTATGCTTGACATGCATGTTTATTGGGTTATGTTGCATATGAGGGTCCGTAGCCAGAGCGTCTATCTTCGCCAATTTTTCTCTGATACACACTATGACGTAATCTGATTTCTAATTAGTAATCTGACCACGCGTACGACGTATTTGTCGCCATCAACAACAATATATATATATAAATATAAATGAAAATCAGGTTTCCGGGTGCTCCTATCAAATTGGCCCTGCGCATCTGAAAAACCACGTTAATTGAGATATATTCTGGTATATCCGTTTTTAGCGTTAATCCTGCGCTACTGAGATCTTGATAGAGTCAAGCCGCGTTATGTCTGCTGCACGCAGTGAGTCTTGATTCCGCTATTTACACATGCAGGTTTACGTGGGGTATGCAAAGAACGTGATAAAGGGAGAAGACCGCACCGTGGTGGCGATCAAGAAACTCCACGAAAAGTCGGGAATTCAAAGGAGGTACGAATAGAGTTCACATACATGATACATATATATGTTCAAAATTGGTTCGTCGGTCTTTGAAGTTTTGAAATTTTCAGATTCGAATTCCTCGAAGAAGCCAAACTGATGAAAGCCTTCAACGCGACGCACGTGGTCCGTCTTTTAGGCGTGATCTCGCAAACCTCGGATCCCATGGTTATCATGGAGTACATGGAGAAGGGCGATCTGAAAGCGCATCTCAGATCGCGAAGGGAAGACGCAGAGGTAAATATCATCTCCTATGCTTCTCACGAAGGCAACTTGTGCGGTGCAATAAGGCGCAATCGCAGCATGTTGCGTATTTCACTGTTGAATGACTCGACCCGATAAGTGATAATACGCAGAGGAACCATTTCCAACAATCGCAATCTGTTCGTATGTATAAAGGTCAGAGGACGTTGTTGACAAAATTCCCCATCATTAAAAGTCAAAGCGGCTAACTTTTTCATAAACACCTGGGGCGTAGGGGTGTTAAAAATGCTTTTTTCTGCAATTTGTACTGGCTACTTCATAAAAATGTTAGGTTATACCTAAATAAAGGCTGCACATCAATTTGGGTGCGATTCCAACCTATAGAGGCATTGCTATAAGAGAAAAACGTTTTGAATTTATTTGATGAAAATAAATATAAATTTTTTTCAATTTTTGCTGGCTACCACATGAAATTGTTGAGTTGTCTGAAAAGACGATGCACAGCAAATTTGGCTCAATTACAACCAATACAAGCAATGTTATTAGAGTACAAAATTTTGGATCAGAAAAAATAGTACTTACGGTGGCAAATTCTTATTCATCACCGTAAATACTATGATTTGAAATCTCAAATTTTGAACGTCAATAACTTCGTTTCTACCGGTTCGAATTCAGTCAAATTCGTTGTGCATCGGTTTTTCAGACAATCTCACAATTTCATGGGGCAGATAGTAAAATTTGAAAAAACTTTGCTTTATTTTTATTAAATAAATCCAAAACTTTTTCTCTTATACCAATGCCACTATAGGTTGGAATTAAGTCAAAATTGGTGTGCAGCGTTTTTTTAGGTAACCTTACAATTTTATCAAGTAGCCAGCACAGTTAATAAGTTAAAAATTAAGTCATTTTTAACAGCCCTACTCTGGCACCGTTAATGAAAATGACTTTAGCACAGAGAACGGAATGCTCTGCCTCTATGTCTGTCTGTCCTTTCCCATCTCGCGTCTAATATTGGCTACAGCGTGTCACTCATTTCGCAGCCTCAGGCCGAAGACAGGCTCCCGCCGCCTACCCTGCAAGAGCAGATTCAAATGGTGGCCGAGATCGCAGACGGCATGGCGTATCTCGCCGACATCAAGTACGTGCACCGCGATCTGGCCGCGCGAAACTGCCTGGTCAGCAAGGACGGCGTGGTGAAAATCGGCGATTTCGGCCTGGCGAGGGATGTCTATGAGACCGACTATTACAGAAAGGACAGCAGAGGTGAGCGGTGGTGGTTAACGTAGTCAACATTGCTACTCGAAGGTAGGTATAGAAGTGCAAGCGCGGCCATGAATGTATTGTATATTGTATACTCAATTACAAGTAGAAATACCAATTCTCAAGATATGTCAAAATTACTTACAAATCCCCAAGTGTAACAGT
>ATSW01003531.1:0-11862 GCA_000444245.1 Botryllus schlosseri | reverse complement strand
GAGGTTTAACTTGATTGTGAATTGATGCATTTTATCGAGTATTGACAGTATGCGTATTGTTTTCGTGTTGTTTCTTTCCTTATGGTTTACGGAAGACTTGTAACATATAGGGATAGGTGACACTACAGGACTAGAACTTTAAAATCGAACTCTCGAATCGAGTTTACATAAACGTTTCAACAATGGTGCATGGTCATTAATCAATGATAAATCATTGTGTTCAACAATGAAATTGATAACTCATCACGCCAGCGTAGGTCACAATAATTTCCNGCTAGCAATGTCCATGCGCTGTTGTATTTGTATNGTAGAGGGTAAAAATAATTGCATAGTTTGGGCGATAATTTTTGTCAGGCGATAATGCAAGTAAAGAAAGTAAAAACAGTAACTTTTGACAAAACTCCAAAACTTTGCCACGAGTTGCCCATCGAAAACAGATTTGCGGACTAATAAGATTACCGAGCTGAAATCTTCCTTAAATGCTTNAAAGCACTTGAANGAACTATCCCGAATGCTTTGGCGTCAATTCAGAATGAGACAGTCCAGGTGGAGACGCACCGTATCACCGGCGTACACGCTGGTATCACCTTACAAGAATAAACCTCATTCGATAGCCTATATTTCATTGTGACGTGTTAAATGCGTATTTTTGAATTTTCGTGTTTTGGCTCCTTTAAAGCTAGGATTTTCGATATGCGGCTCGCGCATGACGCACGTCCATCCACCCCTGCTATATACCAACCCAGCATACACCTATACTCATTACTGACAAGCTCATATTTCAATACTGCTGTTGTTGTTGTATAAGATTTTATGAATTGAATGATCACCTAAACGTCCTAAAGTATAGCGCTTAACTTACCAGTTTGGCGTTTTTCTTTATACACAATTGATACGTCAGGATGGCATACGCAATTAGATTGGCACTGATCATAAGGACAACTGGAATAACGGCTAGGTAGATGATGTGTTTAGAAGAAGCAATCCAACATCTATGTTAAAAAATATACATGAATTGCAACGGCAGTTAATCTCGCATTGAGACTTACGTTACCGGGGATCCAGCTACGTTAAGATATTCATAAACTCCGTTACCGACAAGAGCAACGATAGCCACGAATATCGTGGGCATCAGCCATCCCCAACATACTGACGCCCCAACAACCTTCACATCTTTCAGGCACTGCGCTGTGTAGATAGGCTGAAATATATTATAACCTTTAAGCTCTAATATCCAAATCACCTGCTCCGATTGAATCATCAATTGGGAGTTAGAAAGATTGGAAATATATAGAATATATAATTTCGCTTCCCCTTGAACTAGGACCATGAATGAATCAGAGAGGGACGTAAGTTGGTGTAGGCCAGGTGTGGGCAATTATTTTCCTCCGCGGGCCCAATGAGAAGCAGAAAATACGTTGGCGGGCCGAGTGAAAATTTTTAGCTATATCTCCAGGTTATTTCAATTTAATTTTCAAATTACATTGTTGATAAATGCTGCTCAGTGAATATGTTGATATTAAGTAATGAGAAATTGATGGCTAATTAAAAAAATATCTATTCGCCGTCATGATTGGAAACAATGTTAAACATGATACATTTTTAGCTCTCCTTAAACCCCTATCCACGTTCTTCTATTAAGACCCTAAAACAGTGGTTCTCACGCATTTTTAGGCACGCTTTCCTTTATGATAGTGAAGAATTTAGCGCGGCCCTTATCATGTTATTACAAAATAATAAAATGTGTAACCAGAATGCTAGCAATCCCAACGAATAGTTTGATGGCATGGAAGGTTCTGGCTGTTGATGAGAGAATTCTGAAATATCAAAGTCGGAGAATACACAGAGCAAAAACGACATGCTGGGGGTAAATCGCGACATTTTTTTTAAATAAACTTCGGCTTCGCGCCATCCTTCTGATGCTTTAACGACCCCCAGTTCGAGAACCATTGCTCTGAAATGTATATGCAATAGTACAAATCCTGTTTTCGCTACCTTCGCTACCTTCCGAGCTGTGTGCAGCTTAAAAGCCTTTATGTTGAGCTATAGATAACTAACCTACGGGTAGATACGCAACACCCGTCGTCACGCTTGCTTGCCCGGAGGAAATTACTGCTCAGCAATTTGAACGCAACGTAATTGCTAATCCCATAGCTGACGACCCGCGCGCTCAAATTCCATAAAGTTGGTCTTATTTGAAAGCTACTGTCACACTGATTCCGGAAATATACATTAAAATCTAATCAGGGCAATGGAACTCCCTTGAAACACACCTCCAAGTCTGAAAATCGGCATTGTTCTAAACCAGGGGTGGGCAAACTACGGCCCGCGGGCCGCATGCGGCCCTTCACGCCGTTTTGTGCGGCCCGCGAGAGTTTAAAGAAACTTATTAAAAATATTGATAAAATGCGCACTAAAAATCGAATTAATGCAGGGACTTAAATAAACTTTTTCTCAATAAATTTCACCATGATAATTCTAAGGCAGTGGTTCTCAAACTGGGGGGAGCATCCCCCGTTGGTGACGTGAAAGCGTCTGAAGGGGGAGGGGGGTCGAAGCTGAGCTCAACTGAAAAGTTTTTTCGCGCTTCGCGCGATTTTAATCACATTCATTCTTTTTTCTGTGTGTTTAGTCTGAATTTCATATTTAAAAACGTCTCATCCACAGTCGTAACCTCGCCACTCCAGCTTTAATCATTTCAGTAATGTGCCTATAGAAAACGATTCAGGCGTGTCTTAGGTAGATTCGTTCTCTGTATGCATAGAATCAGGGTATATATATTTTATCTACACATAGTAGAAGCGTGTTTGAAGCTAACATGGTTATGATGCCGTCAGCATTGTGTGTACTGGAAATCAGCCAAAAGTGGAATTAGTAAATCTATGTAAAGATAGCTGCTCACAGATATAAATTTCAATCCTGTTCTAAGAATTGGGACAACCAACTTTCATCTCTATAGTTTTGACAAATTGGTTATTGAGGCTGACCAGTGCGTTTTGGTTTATAATCCCAATTTTATATAGTGCGGCCCGCGAATGGATTCAGATGATGAATGCGGCCCGCGAGCTCAAAAGTTTGCCCACCCCTGTTCTAAACAATCGCAGCGACGCAACACAATGACCACAACAATGGCCCTTGCGTGGTTGCGATTGTTCAGAACAATACCGATTTCCGGACTTCGAGGTGTGTTTCAAGGGGGTTCAATTGCTCTGATTAGATTTTAATGTATATTTCCGGAATCAGAGTGACCTGCCCGGCCACGATTTACAGATGAATCAGAGATCACAACACCGAGAAACCACAAGTCGCTATTATTATGTTCATTATAGAGTTCCTGAATAACCGTTTCAAATGCCGAATCAGTGTTTCCACAGTAGATGCCAGTCGGGTACGATATACGTCCATGTGTCTAATGAATGGCTTATAAAATGATTCAACAATGCAACCCCAACTATGAACTGTACTATGCTGGGTAGCAACTCGTGATATGAACTGACGTAGGCCTACCTAATATGTTCCGTGAACATGACTATGTAGTAGTTATAAAAACGGACCTGGTTATCTGCTTAGTCAAAGTAATGGCACAGAATTCAGGTAAATTTCGTACAGAAATATCACTAAGTTGTGCAGCAATATCAATTACCTTGACCACCGCTAGAACTAGCAATACACCCTCGCAATTCATCCACGCGCACGAGGCAAGTAGAAATGCATGCAGAAAGGCTGCTATCGTCCGACATGAAGATGAAATGTCGCTATAGTCCTTCGGGAATACCATAAACGGCATTTCGCTGATGAGCAACGTGATGTTCAGTCCGAGAAGAGCGAGTGACAGATTGAGCAGCAGAAATGAACTCTTGAATTTTTTTCCGGTTCGAGTTGTTCTAAAATGAATACCATACAAAATGAATCACAACAACCCCGACGCAACGTACTGAAACTTCAGAGCGAATCATGCAGCAGCTATTATCAAATGCCGGTGAGCGACTGTTAGGCAGTGGAATTTCTCATAACTTGATGTGTTCAAGTTTTGTATCCGTTATCGCAGTTTCGTATTATTTCGGAAGCTTTTCTTTGAATCAATCAAAAAATCAAAATGATGTAAATTCCTGCAGGAGCTGATATGAAATATTTTTCGATTACAACAGGTCATGAGACTAGAGTAAAACGGGCCTTGTTGTGGTCAAGGCATGGTTCGGATGATAACTAGTATTGATTTTATAAATCACGATGAATGTAAAGACAAATAAAGGGTATCGACAGTGATACACTTTTGTATGGTGGCCTTTCTGCCAATAGTAGTATTATTGCAGACTTGGTGCATTTCTCCTAACTCATCAGACTAAAAACGCGATTCGTCGTAACACATAACTCACGGAATGCACAAGAACAACAACACCAGAATCAGCAGGGCAAATGTAGATATCGAGCATCCAACGATTGTTACGACACGAAGCCCTTTGGATGTGGTCGTATCATTCTGTTGTCTCTGTAACAATACTTGAAGTCACCATGTCTCGTAGGTGTAGGCTACGCTGCAACGGGACTAACCCAAAGCGTTCGTCGAATCACGACAACGAATATCTACCATAATACACACTGCTGCACAATACGAACTGTGCAGCAAAAGTAGTGCAAATAGTAGCTATCATCGTATTCAAAAGATTTTATTAATCTTTTATGTTGACTAATATTAGATTCGCATAGTTTATTGCAGTGGTTCTCAACTGGTGTGACGCGGCACACTAGTGCGCCATTTACATCTCGCAAGTGTGCCGCGAGCGATTTCTACGGGATTTTTAAATGATGTGCAAAATAATTCTAGTCTATTGCAAACGGTCAATATTCTAAATTGAGCTTGATAGGAAGTTTGTACATTTGACAAATCAAAATTGATATTATGCCCGCAATCAATATCCCCCCTCGAATTGTCTTTACCGGGCAGATTGCGTGCCTTGAAGGCTGAATTCAGTTTTGCACAATACGTTGATTGATTGATCACACGAAGGGAAGAGCAGACATGGCGGCGACTGTATGACGATGCAGTTTTCTAATCCTCACTGTCTCTCCACTCACCAGCAAGAAATGGACTCCTTAGGAATTGACGTTCGCGTTTACAAATTCGAATTTCAAACGTGGCAATTCACATTGCGATTGTTAGGTATCGTGCCGGCACTTCTGTTGAAATGTCGGCTAGTAGCACAACGTTGTGTTACTGTCGACGAATATGAGTAGCCTATGTAGGCCTACTGAGAAGTAAGGTTGATCAAATTATAACAGTTTGTTGGAAGTATCAATGAAATGCGGGTGGCAGCCAGTAGAACTATTGAGGTAGGGCTATCCTCATGTATATGACTGTTGGTATCTCCAATGGTCGAGAGGATATTTCAACCTTATATTTCCCACCTCAACTCAGCCGTTTTTTTACCGGATACTACACAAAAGCTACAAACATGCAGTGGTGAATTGTCAGTAGTGGGGTGAATTGGCCCGTTGATCTCTGGGGGTTTTGCGGGCAATGAAGATCGCAATGAAGATGACCAATATCGCCTGTAAACGTGTTTTTATGTACTAAACTATCATTTGTAATTACTCGAAACAAGTTTCCCAAACAATTTTTCCAATGGTAATCCTCACGCGTGTTACACAATCTGCGTGAAAATGTATTGTAGATGCCTCCGTAATCGTTACGGTGATCGTGCTTGACCTCTTCGACCCAATGTGGGCAATGTGGGCAGATTTATTGTCAAACAAATCTTATGAAATCGTATCTAAGGGCGGAACGAATTTTCGTACGTCAAAATGGCCCTTTTTACTTTCGTCAGAACACTTTCAGAATTATTGAAATGTATGAGTTTTTTCAAAGGAAGTCAGAAACATTTTGGATCGACTGCGGATGTGGTCACGTTAGTCAGCGTTACCACTGAAGTGGGTGCTGCTAAGTATGCTGGCAGTTTGCCGGTGCCGTAAGCCAAAAATGTGCTGAATCACTGTGACGGTGTGCCGCGAACTATTTCTAATTTNCANAGGGTGCTGCGAGGTCAAAAAGGTTGAGAACCACTGGTTTAATGTCAAAGACACACTCACACATATTATGATGAGAAATGTAGATATTCATTATTAGTATTCACTCACCAATAAAGCAGCAAAATTTGTTAAATGATCGCACGAGCAAGTCAATGTGTTAGGTGTGCTTCCTGTCATATAACATCCTNCGTCGTCCCAATTCCTTGCTGATTCCAACCAAAAAACACACTCCAGATCCTGTGTTTCATTGTCATATTGCAGTGGCACCTGGTGTAAACATTGTGCATGCTTATTGGTGAGGGATACCAACTGAAACAACAGAAACGCCTAGTTATATTGGTCTACATCAGGAATCTCCTGAAAACACCAAACAACACATTTTTGTTTGAATTCACGTAGTCATTGCGGGTTGACATCCAAACTACAGTTGGAGTTTCAAACTTGCTCTGTTAACCAAATAAAATAAGAAAACCGTAAATCGTTAAATTCAAATAGCACATTGATCAAATAATTAGATTCTATTCTCAGTAAATATACTATAACCCAGTGATTCCCAAACTGTGTGCCGCGTCACACTACTGTGTCGCCACAGGTTATTGCAGGTGTGCCGCAAACATTTGGTATAGCTGAAAGTTCTGCTTCTTCCGAACTTGTTTGATAAACTGAACAGTTTGAATCCTAGTCTTTTTAGTTCCACTGAAAATACTATTACAGCAACATCAGCACTACGATCATCAAGCAAAAAGTTGTAACCGCGCAAAACCATTGCCTTCGATCCGTTAGCTGCTGAATCAAATCATGAACATAAAATCCTTCCGCGTATCATGTACACAGTATCACGACTTCAACTTGTACCGCAACATTGCATTCCCTAATTCAAGGTTACCAACTTATACTGGTTGTTGTTCGATTGGTAAGGAATGAATCAAGGAATCTTTTCACAAAAGAAGAACATCTCATTGATTTGCAAAACATGCAGATTTTTTAAAACCCTGTATTCACAAAATATTAGATGACTTCTTTGACCGTTTTCTTCCAAATGCTATCCTGTGATTTGCGAAAGGGCAACGAAATGTATATGGTGATTTGCATATGCACCGCTTTTCTGTTTTGACTGAAATTAAAAGAAATTGTAAACGAAATATGGGTATATTTTTGAACAAAACAAATTCGTTTCTATCGTAAATGGTCAAATAAACAAGCACATCCATCGCCTTAGGACGTGGAAATACTTATGAAGCAATTTATATTTTATTGTAGATGTGCCGCGAGTATTTTATAATTTTTCTATTGTTATGCTAGTTTAAAAAGTTTGGAAACCACTGATCTAATCCCTCGAGTATATGTGGTGACGTTCAGGGCTGTGGAGCCGGAGTTTCGTTCAATTTTCTAATGTTGGAGTCGGACTCACAGAAAATTTGTAGCACTCGTTGAAGTCGGAGTCGTAGTTGGAGAAGCACATACTGGTTGGAGACTGAGTCGGAGTTATTTAAAATGCTATGACTCCGACTCCATGTACTTTAACATTGAACCAAACGTTGCCACGAAGTGCCGTTGCAGTTGCAGAAGTCATCTAGTTTATACATTTTCGGACAATCATCAACTTCATTTCTTTTTGTGAGCACAGCTTTCAACATTTCTGTGAGCCGTACATGTCGCAAGAATGAGATAGAGGTTTAATTATCGAATTATATTTACAGGGATGTCGGAATCGGTGAATTGAAAGTTCCCGGAATCGGAGCTAGAGTCGGAGTCGGTTCATTGGAAACGCCTGGAATCGGAGTCGCAGTTGGACTCTGTGGTAGAAGGAACCAACTCCACAGCTCAGGTGACGTTGCATATGTCACTTCGTAAGTATTGTTATTTATCATTTACGACAGGCAAACGTTAGCCTATTTTAAATTGTCCAGCATCACCGAAGTGCTCCAACAATATTTTGCCACATCAAATAATTCAATAATTCAAACATACTGAATATGTCAAACGTCCGTCTGTCGGAAGATTAGTTATATTTCTGTTTTCCACCGTGGCTGAAAGCACCAGCATTGATACGTTGATCTTTTTATCCGCCTCAGGAGTCAAAACTGATTCTTTCGTGCTGTTCGTTGAAAAGAGATTCGTGTTCCCAAACACGTTGAAAGACAATTTCGACGCTGAAAGAAAAGAACGCTCAGAACATCCTCAGAGACATTAGTAGCTTGGAAGCGAGAACACTTTTCACAATCTTCAAGTTGTGAATTTTGAAAATTCTCAAGTCACAATGAGTTCGAGTTTAAGAGGTACATCAAGAGCAATCTCATCACGGTAGTTCTCGGAAACGTATTCATAATATATTCGAAACACATGCACGGCAAACCGAACAGTGGAAGCAAGAACTGCACCGGTCTAAATAACCAGAAGGATACTTAATTTGTGTATGCCAAGGCGATTAACATTTATGACGCAGCATCCACGGAAAGTTACATTGTTTCGGGAGCGTTATCGACGAAAATAAACTTTTTTTAGACATTCAAATACGAAAACTTATTTACAAAAGACGCATTTTCTTCTCCGGTTCTATAACTTGTCTAACTTGCCAAAGTTTCTTTTTTTTCGGATCATAAAATACGGTATTCTAGATTCATAAAATAACTTATTACAGTTTCGTGATGCAGGTTCGGGAATGTGAATGGTTGCTTGTATCCGTTGTCCATTGATGAGGCTTCCAGCTACTTCTAACGACGTTGTGAGCGTGAATTGGTCGCTTCTGAAACCAATCGTAGTTGAGTTTGGTCTCACCAGCATTGTGATTCCAACACTGCCTTCCATGGAGGTACCTGTGAAACCATAAGATGTTTATCGGGAGTAGCTCGCATTAATTATACTAGATCTAACGCTGCCTCAGTGAGGATAATCGCCGTACGAATTGTATAATTAGGCATACATGTGTTTATTGTATTCGTCATATCTGCGAATGTATTTTCATTCTCTCTTCTATTCATATTCCCCTGATTGATTTGCTGCTAACGAAGTATACTTGATCCGAGCTCATTTTGATAATTTGGCGGCCTTTTTCGCGTTGTAGGTATAGTTGAAGAGTTCAGATATAGCACCGACACTCGGAGGATTCGCAGAGCGAATAATAGCAACTGGGTTGCGTTAATTTCGTGGTGGTGATGTCAGATAAAATCATTTGTCGTCGGCAAACAGTGTCATATCTATAGGATATGAACTCACTTGCAGCTCCAGACAAAATCTGATAGGTAATTTTTGAATTCTCTTGGCGACATGACTTTGGGTCTGTGTAAATTCTACTGCGGGCTGCGGGGGTTTCCAACCCTTGCCTCCGGGGTCGCAGAGACGCAACTTAAATACTATTGACTATCTCAAGAATCTTAATCAACTGCGGTCCGTTTCTGAAGATTTCAGCTCATTTTTTAAAACAAGTAAACAACGACTTTTGAGGAACGTGAACCAGGAAAACAAGGTGTCATATTAGTTTAGGAGTCATTCCACAGAGCCACTTTCAATAGCGTAAGAATGGTGTGTGGCCATCACAATGTTTGTTTCTTTATATTCATGATATTTCGACTACAATGGTCATTTTACACGAGGTCGATATTCTTCATTGTTATTCCGTTGTTACGGACTTGTAGCACGGACACTTTTAGGCCTCGATAATACACCTTACGCGGCTTACATGGCGAGGAGGAGCCTAGATACACCTCCAACAAATAGGTACGAGTTCTGGAACGTACCACTACGCTATCCCCCACATAGGCCATCGCAATGGAGTCTAGAGGGTCCGATGTATAACAATCAATGGGACGGGAATTCCTCCTTTCAGGAACACTACCCATGAGCTCGAACTTCTATGCATTAACGGTATGCTTAGACACACGCTAGGCGGGACCGAATAAGATATCTATCGTTATCTGAGTTTCAAATGGGGCAGGATTTCACGTAGATGGAAATCGTTCCAAATGACCTATTTACGTTGCTGTAGCGTTGATAAGCGGAGGTTGAAGAATTGATGATTGCATGATTGCTATTACTGCACATATAGTAGCCAGCTTTCCACATAGACCGTGGGTAGGTTTGATAGACGGTGTGGTGACTATTTTGATCGCTCCACGAATAGGTCTCATGATTCCTAAACAACCAATTTATTCATTGATTGATGTATTGATTTTTATTCAAAGATACGAAGAGCCACAGCAAAGACATTGATAAGCCGTAGGTTGGCGACCCTGGTGGTAAACAGTAGGGATGGTGTGAACCTATGAAAGGTTCAGGTTCGTGTGAACGCGAACCTTTTTGAAAGGTTCTGTGTGAACACGAACGTGAACCTCATGACGTCACGTGACGTCATATTGCTAATTCCAACCCTATCCTTCAATGAAATAATAACCTACAATAATGTACAGATTGTACATGATACCTAGCGACGATTCGGGCGACATAATGTCTCAATGCTCAAGTACCCTATACTGACTCTTTAAACGTCGCCAAATGTATCAACTGGGGAAATCAAATGATATAATATTCTCGTAAAATCAATATCTTCCGCCACTTTGCCAACAATTTCGATGAGGACTTACCAGGGAATATAATGACAGGAAAGGAAGTAGTTTATTTTTGTCCTTGATGTTTTTTGCCGCATATACACCGAATCATGACATAAATACACACTTTCTGCGCATATGCCCACCATGAGTACATGATGTGCATATGCCGCCAGGCAAGGAAGATGCAGATATAGCCTTGTAGCAGTGTTGGAATGACTCGAGTCATGACTTGACTTAAGTCAAACTCGAATCACCTTTTCATATGAGACCGGAAAATGTATTCGACATCATATATTGATATTGAGCAGAGTGCATGTGAAACGGGTATCTATGCTTGCTACATTCAGTTAATCGCACCGATTTGATTTTAATGATACAGTAAACACGAAGTGAAGATTGACCCCGTAAGCCTGCTAGTTTTTTTTTACATCAGAAAACGATATCAATCTCATTGATTGGTTGAATGAGCATCATTCTCTGACTACATAGCTTATTTCGCTCGTGATGTTTTGTGATTGCGGGTCAAGCTCGCAGCATAGAGTCATTAAATATTTACCAACGGAAAGCTGGATCTTTCGAGCAAACTTTTGCAACAAAGCAAGCAAAACTTTTGAGATTGTCACGGTGCATGCTCGTTTAGTGTCGATTTTTTTTATGCTGCCAGCGCCATGAATAGATTGGCCTGCCGTTAACATGCAATAAATTTAAACCAGCAATGTTATAATGAAGTGAAAATTGTAACATATGAAAAAGGTTCACAGTGCAGAACCTACCAAGGTTCTGTTGTGAACGCGAACCTCTAAATTTCCGAGGTTCACACACAGAACGCGAACGTGAACCTCACGTTCACACCATCCCTAGTAAACAGCATAACCTCATAGCAGTTCTAATATTTAGATTCCTAATCAACGAAAACTCCTGTTTCCCGGGACCCGTATATGACGGGAACGCTTGGCCACGACTCACTTTCTATAATTAGGTAGGAATTGTGGAGGCGAACCCGTTCGCACTCGAAATTCCAATTCATCAGTGTTGCATATTTGAAAAGCTTCTTGGAGGTACATTTCAATATGAATATACTATTTAAGTGTTGCATATGTTGAACAGCACATAGTATTTTATTATGTTGTGAATGTTCCCTCTAATTTTTCACGAGTCTACGCGCACTCACCAATTCACTATGCAGTTCCTTGGATAACAGTGCGTAACCACTGAACAAATGACATCACTTCATTTTTTTGTGCGCAGAGACTGTGTCAGCACTGCGTAATTGCGCACACGCGCAGCT
>ATSW01003530.1:0-12928 GCA_000444245.1 Botryllus schlosseri | reverse complement strand
TGTTATTGACTTGACGTCACCCTCGACGTAATTGAGGGTGATCTGAAAGTAAAATGTGGGATAAGTAAGCGCTCAATATCTGCGAACGAGGTACAATAACCGAACCAATTCTGATCGTAATTGCAATTTAATAGACCAAATTTGCTGACCATGCCCATCCAGCAACGTACCCATTCTGCTAGGCAGTTTCTGATGAGTTTGAGCATTTGACGAGTATCTAAAATTACTTGGATTTGATGATTGGGTAAATATGGACCGGGAAAACTAGACTCAATGTTCCTGGACGATATGTTTGCCCGCAATGAGGAAAGCATAGCGGACTGGCAGGAAAGCCCGTCGCATGTCAATGAAGCAACAGTTGCACCGGTTTCGCTAAGCTTGTTCATGCAAATTTCAACCATATTTGCTCGTTCCGATCCTGTCAAACCATTAATGAAAAAGTATCCAAGCGAAATCTTCCAGGATGAATTGACGCAAACAGCCACAAAAACTAATACATCTTTTGCCAGTGGCAAAAAATCATCGTCCTCGCAGTCAGTACCCATGTCTACATATCCTCGATATCTTCTTCCATCCCATAAAACCTGTTTGCGGATCAACATTTCATCCATCATTATGGAACATATTACAGGAGTTGTTGATGCCTCTACTTATCCTCTAAATAGCAGAAAACGCAATACCAGTAAAGCCAGGCTCAGCGGGAAGTTTTCCATACCCGCGCCTTATCACACTCGGATGGGGAAGAGCGAGTTGAAAATTTTGACGCACAAAATTGTATGCCTTAGCTGAATAATACTGCAGCGTCATTGCAAAAATATTGCAGTTCTTCGGAGTATTTGACTCCTCTTCCACCAACTTGTAGCTTCATGCTCTGTAACAGCTCACTTGGTAGACGTCTGAATTTGTGTGACATCACTTTTCCACACAAATCGCTGATCAAATTATTTTTTTTCAGAGATGCAATGACCACATCAAAAGTTTTCACTTTTTTCCTCAGGCGGCATGTCCTCATTTTGGCAGCATGCAACCCCTTTTTAATTTGTACCACTCTACGGCGTTGCTGTTGAATGAGCTTTTGAGGAGAGGTACGTACACAGTAACTGTGGTCGTGGAGAACTGCTTCACCGGTTTGTGCTTTACAATAACGTTTCTTGAAGTGTTGCTGGTCTCGCTTGCCGTTTGTCGGAAGCCTGAAATTCTCGAATTTCACATCAACAAAGGCTAGGGTAAGGGTCAGTGGCGTAGCAGCCACTTGGCGGTTCTGGCTCTGCGCAAGGGGCGGCAGGCTACAAGGGGGCGGCAAAATGAGGCTGCAGCGCTGCACAGTGTACGTGTCGTACACATCCTGCTAAAAGCAGCGTAATTGGTAGTCCTATAGCTGGCGTCCCGTGAGCTAAAATTTAATCAAACTGGTCTCAATCGAAAGCTAGTGTCGCGCTCTGATTCCGAATATGTACAATATAGAATCTTCTTTACTTTCATTCAGTGTGCATGCCTCCTCTGTACATCGCCTAGGCCAGGGGTTCTCAAAGGGTGGGCCATGGCCCACTGGTGGGCCACAGGCGTAATTTGGGTGGGCTACAGTGCTATTTGGAAAATTGTAGAATTAGTTAAAGTTTGATTGCATTTTTTTGTTCATATATTCAAAAATGTATTGATGTTATCGAATCATACGTGTGCTACATAAAGCTTTTCATTCGACTCTGACAAGTATTCCGGTCATATGCTGTATGCCAGGCCTGCGCAAAGTGCGGCCCGCAAAGCTATTCTGTGCGGTCCGCGAAAGGTTGCTTGGAATTCAAAACATAATACTTGCTTGTTGAATGACTAAAACCATAGGCTGCGTATCAACTCAACGGGAAATTAGTTTACTTCACTAATATATGCCACGATTATGCCGCCGACGTACCTCGCATGCGTAATCCAGATTCAAAATAAAGGCAATGTGACAAAGTATGAGTAGCAATTAAAATAACAATAAATCACTCTTTCCATATAGTTTAGTTCAAACCATCTTTGTGGCCATTGTCGCATTACGCGTTATACGGCATGTGTTTCAAATTGTAACGCATGCTACGTTTCCAAATTCCTAATTACTAACACAGGTCAATCAGTGCTTGCGATTATTATATGACTGATCAAGTCATCATATCTATCACCCATAAAGGATTAATTACCAGGCATGCCAAAAAAGAAAGCCAAAACTGAAATTCAATGAAGATTTAGACTTCAAACTTTCTAGCACTAAGTAGGCTATCTGTATATTGGAGTCAGGGGTAAACCGGTCCTTTTAGTTTTTACCGAGCATGTCGTCGAGATTAAGGATTTTAATTATTGTCGGTCTTATGACAAAAATACGGAACACTCGGTCAAGGGAGGGCGAATTTGAGAAAAATGCATTCTTCGCTCAACATGAAGGCTATTAAAGTGCGGCCAAGAAAATAAGCTTTGTACTATTGCATATACATTCCAGTGCAGTGGTTCTCGAACGGGGGCGTGAAAGCATCAGACGAGAGGCGCGAAGCCGAAGTTTAGTGAAAAAGTTTTCGCGCTGGCGCGATCTACCCCAGCCTACAGTTATTGCTCTGTGTATTGTTCGACTATGATATTTATGAATTCACTCATCGAAAACCATGAACTCCCACGCTAACTATCCGTTGGGATTGCTAGCATTCTAGCTGCACTTTTTACTACTTTGTGATATCATGATAAGGGGCGTGTAAATTTTTCACTATCATAAAGGGAGGCGTGCCTAAAAAAGTTTGAGAACCACTGTTCTAGAGTCTTTATATAATAACGTGGATAGCGGTTGGAAGAGAGTTAAAATGTATCATGTTTAATATTGTTTCGAATCAGGACAGCAAATACATATTTTTTAATTAACCGTCAATTTCTCATTACCTGACATGAACGCAGTCACTGATCAGCATTTATTAACAATGTTATTTAGAAATAAAATTGAAATACGGCCCCCGGAGGAAAATAATTGCCCACCCCTGCTGCATGCCTATAAAAAGTGTGTGCATTGAGCTTTGACTGAAGTGCATTTCATGTAGATTTACGGCACTCCAGCAGGTCGCATTATAGTAACATAAAAAATAACCACAATTGCAGTGTATTATCAATTTTCAACTTCCTCTGGAAGTATACAGCGACACCGCGACGTATCGTAATGGATTAGGGAGTTTGCACAGCACATTAATCTTCGGAGTCGGTCTAAAAATGTAAAAATGTCCGGCCTTGAAATCATTGTACATAATGTCAGAGACACATGAATTGGTGGTACCATTGGATTTAATGTTATGACATCGCAACTTCAAAAGGTACAAGACATATACTAAGTAGGCCTACATTGTAGTAATGGCATATTAAAAAAAATATTTCTCCACTTCTCTGTAGTATCCCATTCACCAAAGAATCGTTTGAAGCGGGCCCAGCATGGTTATATTATTCCCCAACGGAGAGGAATTAAAACCCAAATCACACAGTGAATGCGGGGATTGGATCATTGGGTTTCGCAACTTTAATGAAACAGAGATTGTGCACAAGAGTTATACGATACTGCAGGGCCGTAACTATCGCACCCCTAACCCACAATTGGAGGAGCTCGAAGTTGCCAAAAATATTTCGTTGGTTGTCTGGTGGAGATACATATACCCGAAAAATTTTCGTCGCGCTGCGCGCGATTTCATGCTATTAGCCTACCACACATGGAAAGGCACAATGACTTTATAGGAGGTGGGCCACAGAACATTTTCAAGCCGTAAAATGGGCCACAGCCAAAATATGGCTGAGAACCCCTGGCCTAGGCCAAGGTGGGTGTCCGATTCCATAAACAACTCCTAGTCGCTTCGACATCTTCCTTTCTTTTCATTGTATCGCATTTTTTGTGGCGTCTTGAACTGATAAAATTGCTAATAAACCAATGATGATGATGATGATGTTAACACGGCAATGAAACCAAGGCCGATTGTTCCTAACAATCGGAGCGCCGCAACACGATGACCAATTGACCATGATAATGGAAATTATATCGAGCGATTATTCGGAACAATGCCGATTTTCAGACCAGCATTCAAATTGTATTTCCGGAATCAGGCCAACGATAGCTTTCGATTAAGATCAGTATTGTTAAATTTGAGCGCTCGGAGGGCCTGGCCAATAACTATAGGATGACCATGACCAATTATGCTGTTTTTAGCTGTCTCAGCAGGAGGCTTGTCTGGGAATTCAAGTGTGACAACTCGGTTGCCCATCTATCCGTAGGTTAGTGATCTACTTTCTGGGTTACGATTTGGTACAGCGGACCGAGATAGCTGTGAAGGTAAACCAGTCCTGATTAGGTTGATAATAATTGTCCGATCGACAGATTGCGCTTAAATTTATACAAGTGTTAATTAGGACTCGAAAATGAAATATATTCGTTCGCTATTTCTTGTCCTTATCATTTTCGGCCTTATTAACGTTGAGACGATGAGGCTGAGACGCGGCATATTATTTGTAAAAAATGTATTGAAAAGATTGTTTGCACATGAATCTATGTCGAAATTGCTGCGGTCTACATAGGGAGGGGAGGGGGGCGGCATTTTAAGTGGGAGCCAGGGGCGGCAGCACATGCTGCTACGCCAGTGGTAAGGGTATACTCATATAAACTTAACTTTAGAAGTAAATTTGTAAATGTCTACTGTACCTTTGACCTCATTTATTTCGGAAAGTTCAGAAATCTCGTTGGCACCGCATTCTCTCTCAAACGTATCAACTGACCCACATGGTAAATGACACCTACCGGAAAATGATCGGAGCACATAACTGACGATCTTGATGGAACCCAGTTTTTTCTAACCATCTTCCTTTCAGCGATTCATTAGTAGGAAACCTGCATTATACGGGGCATTGTATGAAGCAAATCCAGAGGTGGTCAAAGTAGTCAAGAAAGCTACTCAAGTAGAAGTAGAAGTAGTGACGAAAAAATCTACTCAAGTACGAGTAGAAGTACTTCCTCCATAAGCAACCTAAAACTACTTCAAGTAGAAGTAGAATTGACTGACTTTAAATCTACTCAAGTAAGTAAGTAGTTGTGAAAACGATCCTAATTCGTTCACATGGATTGTCAAAAAGGTACAAATTGAGCAATACGAAAGGTGCCGAGCTTGATTCATGTTGATGCATACCAAGAGGTATCCAATTTTCGACAGCCTAAGCATTCGTCCGCATCATGGGATGAAAATGATAGTATTGGTTTGGAAAGGCGATACTAATCCTCTGTTTTCTCGAACAGTATGTTTTAGAAAATATCATGGAATGGCGCCCTCCCCCATACTATAAGGCCCGTAGTTTAGTCGAAGAGCAAAATGGAGAAGTTGTATAGGATACGGTGTAAACATTTTTTGCGATTAGTAAACGGTAATAAAAAATATGGTGGACCGTAAAAATGCCATATTGTGTATCTTTATTTCCGGAAATTAAAGAAATTACTGCACTTGCTTTAATACTTCCACATGTATGTTATCCGGACAAAAGAACTGACATTAATTTGAACTCAAAGCATATGATACTGGGAATTGAAAGTGAAATATAAATACTACTTCTAAAAGCGGAACATGTATCTCATGTCTTTGGTCAATAAAGTTTCAAAGGTGGTATGCTATAAGACTTTTCGAGATTAGGACACGCCACGGACATGCTAGATTACGATATGATGAGTAATTGCTAGATTGCGAAACATCAGTTTCAGACGTTATGATGAGCCATATATACTGTGATGAAACATTTGATATGGCGAAGGGCGACAATGTGGTGTGAACGGAACCACGCCAACACTACCTAAATTATATTCACCGATACTATCGTGAAATTATACTGGTTACATGGTATCCACTGCGCGCGAAGCGCGACGAAAATTTTGGGCTTTACTCAACTTTTATGAAAATTAAATGTTGATACTCCGTGAAAACAGCCCCAAAATTCCTTAGGCTATCTTCCTGATTGGTGGATTTAACTACTTCTACTTGACAAACTGAAAATAGCGAAAAGTAAGTAAGTAGATCACAAAATATTATGAAGTAGAAGTAGCGAAAATCAGATCTACTTGAGTAAGTACCAGAAGTAGAGGAAAACTACTTGAGTACTTCGAAAAAGTAGAAGTACTTCGTTACTGACCACCTCTGAGCAAATCACACTAAATAGTCAATTTTTTGTTATGAGCTATGATAAAAGCAGAAGGGACATAAAATAACTTGTCTGATAAAAGTATACATCTGCCACTTTTCACTCCATATGCTATTGTATTCAAGATTTACGCAGCCTTCTAAAGCTAAAGCAGTTCAAAGGTAAACCTTGAAAAATATTTTTGAATAAATAAATTGACAGTTTCGCACAAAGCTATTATAAGGACTATAGATGAACTCGACTATGGAATTTGCAAATTCCACAGTTTGTTTAGCTTCTGAAAAAGATATCCTGTTTTAACTATATGCTGATGAAAACCCATAGGCCATTAATTGAATCTTTTCCTTGTATTCCTACTCTTGCCTACATAGCATAAGCAAGAATTGAATACTAAACTGGTTATTGGCTGAACTGCTTGTACTCGATGATGGACAAAATACGAAGAGTGAGATGGACATTAGGCCTATTACAGATATTGATGATGAACATTACATAGAAGATATGGTGACACGGATTTCTGCTGGTAGTCTGGTCTGGTCATTTCATTCATATAGCTGCAACGAAATGTTCTGCTATCACTTTACCATGACCTGTTCATTACAACTGTGACTGATCTGGGCATGTCTGGCTGCTATGCTTATTCTGTTATTCCCTTACCGGTGAAAATTTCTGGGGTATCGACGCTTTACCATCGACTCTTCATCACTACTTCCGTTACTATTACTTCTCCCATACGACTCACTGGATATCTTCTTCCGCCTTTTACTACACCCAGGCACAGCAAAGGGTACCACTACCACCTAATGAACGTACTATCTTCGACATGTCGAATTACACAGAATATCAATATACTGACACGAGATACTGGCTGAAACAAATCCTGAATGTTAGAATAATTAGTCATTCCAAGCTCTATACGCATACAATACTACAGAACCAACATGAATCAAATATATTCAAACACTGAACGCTTTTCCATAAGCCCCTGTACTAAATCGATTAACTGAGTACCCACAATGCATCTGCGCATTGGGATCACGCAAATTTGCTTAGCCGGAGATAGCAGTAGTTCGGGGCTTGAAGTACTGGCGGCTCTTACCATAGAAAAGTAGTGGTTCTCAACCGGGGGTCCGCGAAGCATTTTCAGGCAGTACGCGAGACCGCCAAATTTGCAAAATGATTAATTGACTAATTTGGATTTTTTTCAATTAGATAAATCACAAGACAGATCCGCTTCATAACTGGTAAAACTTCACGACTCACATTACAAAAATGGCCGTCGGAAAGAAATATCCTACTATACAAACTCATTTTAATTGATATATTGACAGCAGCCTAATGAATATTGCTACAAACATACATTGCTATTTGAAGATGTTCTATCGGGGTATGTGATGAAATAAAAAGTTAGGGTAGTAAGGAGAGAGAGAGAGAGAGGGAGAGAGAGAATTTATTCGGTCCATGAACATTGATAATACACAGATAGATAAATAATAAGCAAAATATATATAATTCAGAACCAGGCTGCAGCGAAGGGATCGGGAGATCATCAAGTCAGCTACAGCCTGAAAGGATGGTTGTAATATGAAACTTATAACATAATATAACATGTTCGCAGTGCAAAAAATGTAATATATTCGCAATGTATCAGAGACAGATGGAAAACTAAGTAGGATCATTCACAGTAGGTAACGTAAAGAATGGACGAGATAACACTATGGCACTGACTACAGGAACACAAACTAGGCAAAGAGATGTTGATTGACAAATTGATGAAGAATGTTTATAATTTCCTACAAGATATTCGTGAAAAATTTGTTTAAAGATATGGAGTGGATTATCTTTAATATGGGGCGGAATGGAGTTCCATATACGAGGACCTTGGAAACTGATAGTCTTAGGATGTTCTCGGGGTAAGTATGGTGACTGGTGAGATGAGTAAAATAGTCTATGAAGATATCTGGCAGGCTCTCATTGTAGTAGCCATGCATGAGCTTACCTACTTCAGATAGGTGGATATCTTCAACTTTTAAGATGTTCAAGCGACTATATAAAGGATTTACACCAGTGGTTCTTAACCTTGTCCCCAGCTCCCCCCAAGGGGCGATTTGGATTTTGAAGGGGGCGGAACCGCTCAGGGGCGATATGGGGGCACTAGGCTCGGAGTGGCGGTATGGGGGCGCTGAAGAAAAATCGAAGTATGGATGGTGTAGTAGGGACATACAAATTAACATTCGACAAAATATGTCAACTCTCGAAATTTTTCGTCGCCCTCCGCGCAAAATATGTTCTGGCGCTGTTTGAGGTGTGTTATTATCATTGGTGTTGAATGAATTGCACCATGGCCTACTAGGCCATGCACGTAATTTTAGATCGAAAATTCCCCGTTAAAACAGTCCCTTCACGTTTGTTACAGCTATTTTCAACAAAATGTTTCGAACTAGGTATTGTATCCTGCAGCGCACAGCGTGTTGGCATCGAAGAGAGAGGCAGTGTACCACTTTTGAGAGTGAGAGCCATTTGTACATTAAAGATGCTTTGAAGCTGTTTGGAGAAATGATTAACTAAATATACATAAATTTGGGAGCTATACAAAATTAAATAGCCAGAATATTTATTCGCTTCATCACGAAGGATCATATTGTTTAGTTTTGTGACCCACAACCTCACATGAACGTTATATAATACGGGTTGCTTTGTTTGGAATATATTCATGTTGAAGTTAATACCTGGGGACAGTACTTTTACCAAAGAACATACAGTGTGTTTTCGAAGTATTTATTGTTAGTCTATTGCTACACATCCAGTCATTTATTTTTGTTAGATTTGAATTACATGAATACTCAAGATCAGCAGTGTTACAAGATGAGAGCATGAGAGATGTATCATCTGCAAACAGTTGAATTGCGAAGTCCGATACATTGTCTATATCATTATTATATATTAAAAATAGGAAAGGACCCAGAACTGATCCTTGAGGTAGGCCTACGCCCATTTCAATTTCGAGCTTATCAGTTGAGACTTCACCATTTTGAACAAATTGCCATCTATTACATAAGTAGGACTGTAGTATAATACCATCAACTCCCTAATTGAAAAACAGGCACCTCTCCGAAAAAAAACTCGCAGGGAGATGAGATACGCAAATAAACGTATCGAATTCATTCGATGTGAATTGCGGCCCGCCATCCGTGACATCCGTGACTTCCCGCAAAGCGTTGACTACACACAAGGTTGTGGTAGATCCGACCGGGGCCTACGATATTCAATATCGTAGGCCCCGATCCGACATTCATTACTTTAACGAAAGGATATTTCGAATGCGCACGACGATGACAAGAAACATTTTATTGTTTTCAATACCACATCCATTGTAGCAGTATATTTATTAAACTCGAAGACTTTTCGGGTGCCTCTTTTCAAGAGTTATCGGCACACTGAAGGGATTTAAACAGATTTAAAAGCAAAACCAAAAAGGCAAAGTATGACGCAACAATCAAATTCACAGACCATGAAATTCGCATTGTATCAATGGCAACAATAACAAACTACGAAGTATACGGACATACGGTACTATAGTAGCAGCACAATTTGTAAATAAACAATTACACGCACGGAACAACACGCACTAATGAGAAATTTATAGGTTGTAGAGGAAATCTTTCTGTCTGCATAAAATAGGTTTGCTCAACTGAATAATAGTAGACTCCAACACTTTTAAATGAAACACAGACCTACCACGCGCAATGACAGTGAACATATTGTCATCATAGTGCTGTGCACAGGCAAGGTTTTCGCTCAGATGCTGACCGATTGACGAAGCATATGCTTGGTAATCATCATAGCACTCTGTTTCTGCAGCCAATTTGCACTGACGTGCGAGCTCCGTGCGATCATTTGCGCGTGTTTTTGACCGAATCAATTTTGGGATATGCTGCTTAATACGCTCAAACAATCTCGGAGATGTACGTCCTACATACCTACTATCACAGTTGCACTTGTATTGGTAAACAACATTACTTGCATCAAAGGCAGGAAGTACATCTTTTCGAGAGTTGGGTAACAAGAGTTTCGTCGTGTACACTACATGCGTGTACACTACATGCGTGTTTAAATCCCTTCAGTGTGCCGATAACTCTTGAAAAGAGGCACCCGAAAAGTCTTCGAGTTTAATAAATATACTGCTACAATGGATGTTGTATTGAAAGCTATATTCAAGTTCTGTACCACGAACCAGCTATTGTATTGTTTATTGAACCTGTGAAGCCCAAGTGAATTCGATCTAAACTTTCGGAAGTTTTGGGCCATTCGCGATATTGACGATCAGGCGCTTTCATTACTTTGCGGTTTTTTGAGAATTAATGATAAATAATAAGTAGCTTCTAGCCTCTAATGTCGTTCGATGTTTCACATCACACAAGAAACGCTATCCAGAAATGTGATAATCAAGAGGCCAACCATAAATATCGATTTTTAGGACTCAATTGATGAGATCCATCATTGGTTCGATCGCATTCACTGAAGATAGGGCTTTGCCCCGTAAATGTGCACAGGACTCACGAACTATGTGCGCCCAAGATACTATGACTTTACAAATTGGTTAAATTAAGGTGGGTACTCGCTAGAAACAGCGGCGCCGAGTGTGCTCGGTTTTTTGAGAATTAATGATAAATAATAATTAGCTTCTAGCCTCTAATGTCATTCGATGTTTCACATCACACAAGAACCGCTATCCAGAAATGTGATAATGAAGAGGCCAATCATAAATTTCGATTTTCAGGACTCTATCGATAAGATCCATCCTTGGTTCGATCGCATTCACTGAAGATAGGGCCTTGCCCCGTAAATGTACACAGGACTCACGAACTATGTACGCCCAAGATATGGTGCCCATAGTAGTAGCAATATACGTAGCACTACCTCGCGTGCAGAGCCAAGAAAAATTTCGAATAGCATAAAGCTACTTGAAAATAATATTGCTTATGTTAATTTACAAAAAACTTTTGAGCCTACTTCAAGCATTCAAAATTCCGGACATTTTGGCATATTTTAGAATTTCCTCCCGGACGCAGTTTTTTCAGTGAAATTCTGGACATGTCTGGGAAATTCCGGACGTATGGCAAAGTGGCAACACTACCCTAATACGAATCTAGGTCAGAGGTAGAAGTCCGGTCTGTCTTTTCGTACTGGAACTTTACTGTATAGGAAATATTTGAGGAGGACCACTTGACTAATAATAACGATATGATAGGTCTCATGGTATGTGCTGTATTCAATTAATCACTAATTTTGACGAATTGATTGAAGATAGCTGGAGTCACGTTACTACATGGTAGCAGCAGTGGGATTCGAACCCACGCCATCGAAATGACTGGTGCCTCAAACCAGCTACTACAGCCAGTTACTACAGCCAGCTTATAAAATCTCGTTGGTTAGTAATCAATTAAAAGTTTGCGTCTTGGCTTATAATTCCGATTAAAATGCGGCTCACGAATGGATTCAGCTGTTGCATGCTGCCCGCTAACTGACAATCCCCCCCCCACCCCGATATAACATGACGGTACGGTGTTATGTCCCTACTACACTATTATTCTGCGCCCCCTTTCGCCCCCTGAGCATTCTTGCCCCTTGGAAATAGAAATCGCCCCATGAAGCCAAGGTTAAGAACCCCTTTATTAGGCAAATAAAAGACCAATAGCCACCGGAAAATCCAAATTTTCGAGCTCACAATTAGACATCTCAATGCCCAGGACTCGTTCACCTTCCACAGTTTTCGTAGTCCGCGGGATCAAATCGTAATCGCAACAATTTAGCTCATGAACTGCCATTTCTTCGAGCGGTGTGGACTAGGCAGCCTCATTTTGCCGCCTGTCGCCTGTCTCCCCTGGCGCAGAGCCAGAACCGCCAAGTGTCTGCTACGCCACCGATCGACAATGGAGGCTATACTTATGAGTTTATCAAATAATCTGAGCGTACCCGGCGTTGTTTGGTAGGATTACTCACCTTAATACTGCCAATATGCAAGGTCTTTATATCGTGGCACTGGAACCACTCTGAATTTGCCGTCCAAGTCTGAAATTTTCGTATAGTGCGAACAATCGGAGGACCACAATGGATAATTGTTATGGTCATTTATTTTCGGTCATTAGATTGTTCTGAACAATGCTGATTTTTCCTAGCGCGAGGGCATTTGTCTGTTCAGATTGCCAGAAATGAACATCGAACATTCAGCACCTGCCAATTTTCGCCTAATCATGAAATTTGTATCGTTCATAGGCAATGTTCGCTTTAAGGTGCGCACTTGCGCAGTGCTGACTCGGTCTCTGCACACATAAAATCTAAGCTGCATACAAAAAATCCGAAGTAATAGTCTTTTATTTAGTCGTTACGCACTGTTGTCCAAGGGACCGCGCAGTGAGTTGGTGAGTGCGCGCANACTNGTNNAAAATTAAAGGGATCATTGCCGTGGGGCATCTTTTGAAAGCCAATTTGATGCTTTAAGTTGATCCTTGTGGAAATAAACCAATAACTTTGATAGCAATATATAGTTTGCTGAAACTTTTGGTAGCATGGCATCGAATATCCGCTGTGCACTTACCAGCAGCATGGTCGAGTCCTTCAAATATTGCGGAGCACCAACCAGGAATTTTCTACTGGATTTACAGAATTTCCTGAAATGTCCAAGCTTGTCACATTTATACCATACAACCATCGGACCTGGGTATTTGTCGCTCTTGGCGGGATGTGTATCTGCACAGAT